>UELU01137001.1:0-19228 GCA_900490025.1 Megastigmus dorsalis
TTGTAGTGCTTCCCGTTTAGCTGTTGCTGTATGGTATTCGAAGTCGATTCCGTCCGAATCGGTCGTACTTTCGATCGCTAATAAACGTCTATGCAGAAGTTTCTGTGTTCGCAAGCCATAAGCTGCTACTTGCTCCCCTGACCTTTGGCAGAGGTTATACATCTGCTCTCTAATCTCTTCTGGTCTACCGACGTATCCAAATTTACGTGTGAGATCTTGGAGGAGATTTTCAATCGAGCTATTATCTGTAGCCCTCACATCATATGCCTCTTGTGCCTTGCCTTTTAACTTTCGGGCAATACAATGTACGATCCAATTTTCTTCTATATTTCTGTACCTATTTGAAAAATCTCTACAGATCGATACGAACTGAGCTAGTCCGTCTGGGCCTCCGCTGTATTCCGGAATGAAATTTTCTGCTTGATGAAATGTTAAAGCGTTATTCACGGGGGCTGAACTATATCCTACGGGCATCCGAGTGGGTCTCCGATCTAAACTAGGCGTGTTAGAGAATATTGCAACTGAGGGTTCTTGGTGAAAGGCCTCAGCATGTGTTGGTCGAGCGGTACCTAAGTTTTGTGTATTCTGTAACGATTCGAGTCTGTATGAGTCGTCCCTAATCGTCCTGCCTGTAGTCGTATTCGGTGGAGATACGACTGTCCAATGGCATCCGGGTGGAGGCACTAGTATCGTGTCTAATCCGGGTCTAAGGGTTATAATATGGGGTTCTCCCGCTTCTGTCTTTATCTCGCCTACTGGACATTCGACTCTAAATGTCATATGTGTTGGATCTGTGAGTCTGCTGTCCGTCACGTTTTAGGGGCTAGAGGAATCGGCGTTCTCTGGCATTGTGTTTCTGTGAGTTGCCATGTCTTTCTTTGACTGACGCGCGAAACGCGAAAAAATGCTGCGTTTCGAAATAATTTTGAAAGCAGTGGTTATCGCACGTTAATGCGATAATACAATAATACTTTGCTGATTTCAACACCTTCTTAACATCAAATGTCGACTAAAGCGTTTTGAGTTACGCGAGTATTTTATTAATGTCAATAAGTATTGAATAATCCCAAAATATCTAGCAATACTCGGTATAGATTTTAATCTATAATTTCTGCGCGAGTTTGAAATTGCTTAATAAATCTTTTAATTAAAAATATGACAAATAAATTTATTTAATAATAAATATAAATAAGGGAGACAAAATCCTTATTTATTTTTTATAGATTTAAATCTATAATTATTTTTAACGTCAATATTTATGACGGAGTCGCGAGTTCAATTAAGTTACCTTTCCCTTCGCGAAAATGTACGCACGGTCAAAGGGACTAAATAATATTATATAGTGATAATATATAATTCACTTACCTTAATAGGACCAAGACGATCAGCAACCAGAATTCGGCAATCCTTGACATCCTCTCAAATAATTGGCCCTAGGACTGAATGGTCTTCCTTCAGTGAATAATTACCGCGATACGCGAGCGCGAATTCTAACCTTGGCGCTCACTGGCGATAACCCCACACTTAGCACCAAATTTCTTATGTTACGTCCGGAAGGGACGTAAAATAATCAATAATAGTGGTACGGTTATCGTCTCAATTGGATAACTTTAGTATACAATTGTTTAGCGTGAGGTTGGGTTAGAATTTATGATTCAGAGACTCTTATACAGTATAAACGTTGATCGTTTATTAGAGATTATACCCGAGAGAGGTCGCGTTTACTTGACGTGTCTGTCTACTCGAGGGACTCTAACTGTGATCGGCTCAATCGGCTCTATCTGTCTCTGATTGAAATTCAAAAATGGACTGACTAATGTGTCTCTCTGGATCAGGCAGGGTACCTAGGTTCCTGCCGAAAATCCAGAGAGGTGGTAAAGATAAGTGTGTCAGGAATCCGTCGAGTAATGGCAGATCAGCGCGTGAAGCAATCAGCTGCGCTTAGTAGCTGAGCTGAACGTCTGACGCGCGAAAAATATGGTATTTAGGTGTGTGAACGAACTTTGAAGAATGGGATCTCTGTGCTTTTGCGTAAAGCCAAAGTTAAAGAGATGTTTCGACAGAGGTCGGTATACGAAATGAAATGTAGCAATGAGTATACGTTTCGGGACGTAACAGTATAATAGGAAGGCTCGTCTGCGCCCTGCGGTTGCAACTGTCCAGACATCTGTGCATGGATGGATGCAGGTTCTTAGGCGATGCACTCGTACATACAGACCCTGTATAGCTGCAATTATCCAGAAATCTTCGCATGGATGGGGACAGGCATTTAGGTTCTATATGTGAGCATACAACTCCTACGTATCTGCATCCATCCAGAAGTCTACGTATGCATAGAGATAGTTATTTAGATGGTTCATAGACAATAAAATTAGCGTACGGATGTTATTAACTGCTTAAACGTTGTATAAGCATAAGATTTACGCTTGGGTGGAAGCAACTATTCCGGCCTTGCATATGCATAAATCTTCGTATGCACACACGCACACGCACACACACTCATACATACACACACGCACACACACACACACACACGCACACACACACACATACACACGAGCACACACGCACACGTACATACAAGTTTTGGTTCGTACATAAGACTCGCGGTCGCACATAGCTTTTCATGGCATAAATATGATTTCAATTACTCGATTGACCGCGTAAATATATTTTTATTTGCAAAATTAGATCAAATGCTTGCAGATAGTAAAGGTAATGCTATTCATGCACAGTGCCATCTAGGCGAGGAATACGATTCATTGGTTAGTGCCGGTACAAGTAGGCGTGAAAGAAGACAGAATACGCCTGCAACTGATACTTTGAACTCTTCTTGGTCGGAAGAATCATCAGATACAGTAGATGTAACGGGCGATGATACTAGTGGCGTGGAAAATGAATGCAAGTGTGCAGACAAACAAAATACCCTGAAAGCTTATCTAGAAGAGTATTTAATGTCTGTTAAATTGTAATTAATAGCACACAGCAACAGGTAGGCGGTGGTCAACAAAGAAGCGATAATGAGCCGATGTCTCATTACAATCCAAGAGGAAACATCACCATTCTACAGACGGTTTCAGCTGGAAGGACGAGAATTCAAGGTTTCCATAACACAGCCACCACCCGATGCAGACGTCTACACATGGTTGGAAGCAGTTATTCAGGCGTTGTATAGACATGTGTGCGATAGTGTAGCGCCCACGGATTATATAGGAATGTTCATACATTCAGAGCGCTTCCGCCAAGGAGCAGTATGGCTTTCTTTTAAGTTAGTGAGAGATTTTACGCCTAGCGACTTATTCGACATGCTATCAAGTGTCGCGCAGAGCAATGATAGTTTTGAGATAGACGATACGCTTAAAGTTACTGCTAATATTGTTTCCGTGCTTGTTGGTAGAGGACGTGTGAGTCTCACGTCGGATCAGGTGTCCAAACGATTAATTCTGACCATTAATAATACTGATAGTCTTTGTCTCCCTCGCTCACTTGTCGTCGCTCACACACACGCTATTCGGGGGCAAATCCGAAGCGGTACAGTGCAAAATGAGTGGAAAAAAATTAGATGCTGCTAGGGTAAATATCAAAAGGAACAAGCTGAGAAACTTGTAGAAGCAGCGGGCGTTGTCGTGCCAGATATAGGGTGTGGTATGAAAGAAATCGAGAAATTTCAACAATATTATACGCCTTTTGACGTTGCGATTGTTGTTTACTCGTTCAAAAATTTTGCTCGTGGATACAAACCCTTATACGATGGTGCGCAATTTGTACAGAATGCTGGTAATGCTGTTAGGTACACACTCCGAATAATGTATTATGAAGAAAAAAAGCATTACCAGCCTATTCTAAATTTACTTGCAGCTTCAGGCAGCCGAGCATACTGCGTGCATTGCAATTTGAAATATACACGGCAGGAAGACCATAAGTGTCCGCAAAAATGTTCACAATGCTTGCAAAATTCATCTTGCGAAATTAATCAAGACAAGATAGAATGCCAGCAATGTGGGAGAATATTTTTTGGTCAATTGTGCTTTTCACAACATTAGAGGCAAAATCTTTCGACAAAAATGATACAGTCTGCGAGAGCATTAAAATTTGCAGTAAGTGCTGCAAAACGGTACGAAGTAATGATAAAATGCCGCACGATTGTGACATTATTTTCTGCAAAATTTGCAGTTCAAGGAAGCCGCTAGATCATTTATGCTACGTACAGCCTATTAGCGAAAATAAACAGCGTAAAACCAATATAGTTACACTATATTTATTTTATGACTTTGAAACGCAACAGTCATAGAGTGTAAGGGGTGATGATAAAGTAAAGTTGCACATACCAAATTTATGCGTAGTTCATCAAGTTTGTACCGTTTGTCTGGGTGATATAGACATAGCAAATATGTGCGACGTTTGTGGTGTAAGGAAATACGTATTTACCACTGATCCTGTTAAACAGCTCGTAGATCTGGCTTTAGAGCGTCGAAAAAGTGTAAAACAAACAGTTTGTATAGCCCACAACGCCCAAGGTTTCGATGCTCAATTTATCCTGCAGCACCTGGCAAAATGTAGCGATATTAGAGATAAGCCAGCGATAATTTTAAACGGTACGAAAATAATTTTAATGGAGATTTTACACGTGAAATTTATCGATAGTTTAAACTACTTCCACATGAGTTTGAGTGCTCTACCGAAGGCATATGGCTTGGGAAGTATCGAAAAAGGTACATTCCCCCATCTTTTTAACACTCCTGAAAATCAGAAATACGTGGGTTCAATGCCTCCAATGTCAGCATATTCACCGGACTCGATGGGCGTGAAAGAACGTAAGGAGTTTTTACAATGGCACAGCGAAAAGAGCCAACAAAATTATATATTTGATTTTCAAAATGAATTAATAAAATATTGCAAGCAAGACGTTAAAATATTGCGGCTAGCCTGTCTTGCATATAGAAAAACATTTATTGCGTGCGGATCAACGGACCCATTTGCAGAATGCACAACAATTGCATCATCCTTTATGAGGGTATACAGAAAAAAATTTCTGAAACCTGATACCATAGGTAATATTCCGCAGGGAGGGCATAGACTGTGTAACAAGCAGTCTTTAAAGGCTCTTCAGTGGCTCTGCTGGATGGAAAAAATAATGAATCATCAGATTCAATGTTCATTGCGCTCTAGGGAAAAGCAGTTACCAGAAGGCCCTCTAGTGGATGGCTATTGTGTGCTAGATGATGGTTGTAAAGTGGTTTTACAATTTCACGGTTGCTATCTGCACAGCTGCATTAAATGCTACATCGCAAACAGGGCTGTGACTCTTGCTGATGCGAGCACAATGGCTGAGCGGTATGCAAGTACGATTATGATATCGGAAAAAATCAAAGCAGCTGGCTATCGTCTGATTGAGAAGTGGGAGGGCCAGTTTGATCGTGAATGCGTGCAAAACGAGGAGGTAACAAAGCACATCAAGGAAAAAACACAAAAATGGCACTCACCGCTTGATCCTCGAGATTCGTTTTCTGGCGGCCGAACAGGCAACACTGTGAAATCATATGACTTCAAAGAGGGAGAAATGATCAGATACGTCGATGTGTGCTCGCTGTATCCATACATCTGCAAATGTGGCCAATACCCTGTCTGTCATCCCACTCTCTACATTGGCAAAGAGGAGTGCCGTCAGTTGACAGGACCCAATAACGATGTGACAGGTATCCAAGGCTTGATTATGTGTGATGTGTTGCCACCAAGAAACCTTTATCATCCTGTACTGCCTGTGAGAATGCATAGCAGGCTCCTGTTCCCACTATGCCGCTCGTGTGCCGAGACACAGGCTCAAAACGAATGCAGTCACAAGGATGTGGAGGTGCGAGTTTTTATCGGTACGTGGGTTGCTGACGAGGTGAAAAAAGCAGTGGAATTGAGCTACATTGTTAGAAAAGTGTTTAAAGTATGATCGTATAAAATTACGCAATTTAGTAAAGCGGCAGGTGGAAGTGACCTCTTTCATGCTTACATCGACAAATTTTTCGCCGAAAAGACATACGCTTCGGAGTATCCACCAGAGTGTAACAACGACGAGGATCTGAAGAACCGCCATATATTGTTCAGTTTGAGCGTCAGGAGGGCATTAAGCTTGATAAAGACCGGATCGAATTCAATGCGGGCTTACGGTCGGTAGCAAAGCTGTGTCTGAACTTATTGTGGGGCAAGTTTTGTCAAAGAGAGAATATGTCGAAGACTGAGATGCTAGCAGGTGAGCCAGAAAAACTGCTTCAAATGCTTGTCAGTCCTGATATTGAGGTCAACTCTGTTTTACTAATCGATGATAGCACTATTTATGTGAACCATCACTACAAAGATGGTGCTTCTGAGGCCTCGCCATTATGTAATGTTGTCGTCGCAGCATACACCACAGCGCTTGCCCGATTAAAGCTTTTTTCATACCTGGAGCCACTAGGAGAACGCGTCCTGTATTATGATACTGACTCGATTATTTAAGTACGTAAAGAGGGCAGTGACGCTTATGACCCGCCAACAGGTCCGTTCCTAGGCGATCTTACTGACGAATTGGCAGGCTACGACCATGGTACGCACATAACATCCTGTGTTTCGGGTGACCTAAAATTTTATGCCTATAAATTTTTAACGCCCGATGGCACAGAGTCTTGCATTTGCAAGGTGAAAGGTATACGCTTAAACTCTGCAGCAAGCGAGAAAATTAATTTTGACTCCGTGCGCAAACTCGTAAAGGGCATAATGCCTCCGTTGTTTGTATCTTATCATGCGATAAGACGTAAAGAACATCACGACGTCATAACACGGGGTGAATGTAAAATTTGCGAATCCATTTATGCTAAACGGCGTTTTGTTTTACCCAAGAAAAACTATCCTTACGTTGTTTGTATCTTATCATGCGATAAGACGTAAAGAACATCACGACGTCATAACACGGGGTGAATGTAAAATTTGCGAATCCATTTATGCTAAACGGCGTTTTGTTTTACCCAAGAAAAACTATCCTTACGACTATAAAGTCTAAAGCACACAAACGCACCCACAGCCATATGCGCACACACGCACACTGACAAATGGCAAAAATACACGATTTTACTACTTATGCAAGCAATATAACTAGCCACTGGCTAGCGCTATAGCCGCTCGCGCATGCGAGTAAGATGGCTGAAATTATGAACTGCTTAGTCGTAAAAATGGACGTACGCTGGTAGCATCCGTGGACATCGATGATTTTCGGGCCCACATCGTGTGGTAAAACAGAGTTTGTCAAGAACCTTCTCAAGTACATTGATCGTATGAGTGACACATGGTTTGACCGAATATTGCTCTACTACAGCGAATGGCAGCCTACTTACAAGGAATTTGGTGAAAATATTGAATTTCACGAAGGCCTGCCAAAGAACGAGGATTACGCCACGGATCCCGGACCTAAATTCATAATTCTCGACGATCTGATGCGGGAATCGTCATCTGGTGTGGTGGCCAATCTTTTTACCAAGGGAAGTCATCACAATAATATGAGCATCATTTTCATTTCGCAAAACCTCTTTCATCGCGGTCAGCGTGAAATCTCCTTAAACTCAAATTACATAGTTATTTTCAAGAATCCGCGAGATTGTGCACAAATACAACACCTAGCACGGTAGCTCTGCCTGGAACGACCAAAATTCTTGCAAGAGGCCTACATGGATGCAGTATCCATACCGTACAGCTATCTGCTCATAGATCTGAAAAAGGAGACACCTGAAAATTGCCGATATCGCACGTGCGTGTTTCCCTTTGACATGTACCAGTATGTATATGTGCCACCTGGCAGTGGTAGCAGAGGAGGAGGACAGATAAATATTTTGCGGGGTAATATTCCTCTCAGCAGACTGTATAGAAGCAGATTACGAAAACACGCACCCATCCTGCGAAAACTTGCTACGCCAAGCAGGAGTCTAACGAGAAGGAAAAATTTGCTGGTTAATGCGGAGGCTATCGTGCCTGTAAAAGTGAAACCTATATTGTCGATATGGAACACGCAAGAAAAATGATTTTGATCTCCCAAGAATACATTGAGAGGGTAAAGCGATATTTGCCCGCAGCAACAGCAGCACCTATCAGTACAGTCTTTGGTAAGAGTGTCCAAACCCCCGGAACGGTAACATCGCGCCTCGACGAGGACATGAGTAGAATTTTGACTTTACCGATAGATGAGAGGGAAAATTGCTCTATGTACGAACAAGCACTGCAGAGATTTTTACATTTTAAAACCGCCACTGGCGCTGCTAGAGAAGCCAATGATGCATCGTTCAGCAGTATTTCACGCAAGCTAGATACGGAAATCCCCGATACGTACAGACACGTAGAGGCAGCCGTCGCCACTGAGTCTAATTCATCAGATAATCTGTACATTCTCGAGACCGTCCCCATGAAATATACCGCAAATGCTACCAATTTAATTAAACTATTGCGAAACACCGAATTATCACATGGGATGATCGCGGTGTAATATCGATAGATGGCAGTGCTACTCGTGGAGCAAACATTATTGACCTTGTCAACGACGCTATGAGGCATAGACATAAGCCAGCACCGCGCAGACACGATCAGTTTGCGTGTATACTTCGAGAAGCACACGTGCCCAGGGAATTCGTAAATAATAAGACTCTCTGGAATACTGTCGAGGCATTGTTGTCATCTGGATATTCTTTCGTGTCTCAAGACGATTCTTACGATACAACTGATAAAGAAGAGGAATTGGGGGTAAGTGGCGGCGTCAACGACACTGATTCATCCTATTTAGCCTATAAAAAAGGTGAAAAAAAAGGAAAAGAAAAAATCACGAGGAGGGGGTGGAATTGCGAGCACAGAAAGCACCAGCACTGCAGCCTAAGAAAAGTCGATTGATAAAGCCGTCAAAATTGCAACTGGGAGCATGAATACACCTACAGGATGACGAGATGGCGTAGAGAATATTACAAACGGCACGTCTACATTATTATCATCTTCTAAATCTTTCACGGATGCTTTGATCAGCACCCTTTGAGATACATTTACCAGGCTACGAATTTCTAGGCCCAGGTACGCATCTTGAAGAGCGGTTGGCACGTGGTGAGACAGGCATAAACCCACTAGACAGGGCATGCCTCAAGCATAATATTGCGTACTCTGATAAAAGTAATCAAGACCTTACCAATGTTGACCGCCTATTAGCTGAGAGTGCCTTTTCGCCCATTTTGTCGGAAACGTCGGATCGCAAGCAGCAGCCATAGTGATTGTTTTTTGCATAGTCAGCAAAATTGCATTTGATAAGTTTTATAAATCTTGTTACAAGTAAGCGTGTCAGAAGATATAAAAGGTCAGTCAGTAAGAGAAAGTCAGATGGAGAAGATGCTTGAGCATCTTTATTACGATCTACCTGCCCCATCAGCATATGCTGACGGGTATAAGGTTGCACGTGACGTAAGCAAAAAATATATTCCGGGACAGATTTCGCAGTTGCTCGACGCTCAGGATTCTCACAATCTGTACAGACTGGCGCGGCATCGATTCCCACGACGTATCTACAATGTATTTAGTCCTAACGAGGTGTCGGGGGCCGACTTAGCTGATTTGTGGCGTTAGTTTACACATTTCCGTACTAGGCGCTACATTGGCGTGCTAGATAATATTCTTAAGGCCTGCAATAATTCATGGCACAGTGAGATAAAAATGATACCTGCCAAAGTAACCTTATACAGGGTGTTAACAAATAGAATATCACACTATATGGATTCGGTAAGAGCGAAAAATTCTAAGTAAAAGATCACTAATAAACTTTTCGATCCGATCAGTAGTTACTGAGTAATCATCGATTGAAAATTAGTCGATCAGGCCAATTAGCTTAAAGCTACAGCAGCAAGCGGAGCGCGAGGAGAGTAGAGTGGAGCGGCCCGCCGTCGCTACGCCGTCTCTCAGTCTCTCTCTTCACACCGTCATTCGTTAGTCGTAGGTTCAGCGAAAAATAAAAGGCACGGCAGTCTGACGCGAGCACTTGTTTGTTGAAAGCTTATAATAAATTCTTTATTTTGAAATACTTTTCAGGACTTCTCGAAAATGATGCTTAGAGTAGTATAAAACATTGGTATACCATCTAAATAAAAATGTACGTTTTTAAAGGAGTAGTAAATCATAAATACACCGAAATCCGTGTTTAGTCACAGAAAGCGTTCGAAATTCTCATTCATAAATAAATCTGATTTTTTTGCGATTAGTTCATAAATGAATATCAATTCTGTTTTATTTTAAATTAATGAGATGCCTTATTAAATCTTTTTGAATTTAAAATTTGAATTTAAAATGAACGCCGATAGTGGAGATGTGGTATATGAACCGGAGTATAAAAGAATGCGCGTGATACAGAAACCTCATTCTCTCAGGGGCGACGGCGGTGAACAGAGTATCTCCTTGTACAGTAAGAGAAAGGCAGAGTAGAAGAAGAAAAAGAAGAAGAAGAAAAATTGTAGAAAAAGCGATAAGACAAAGAGAAAGAAACCGACTGGAAAAATAAACAAAGGTCGCTCTGTACGAGATATTTTTGAAAATTGACATACTCATTCTTGTGAATCATTAAAGTCTGAATTATCGCTCTTGGAATTGCCGACGACGCAGATAGCTATCGAAAATTCTCACTGGGTACAATACAAGCCGATATCATCGCTTATCGACCAATCGCCAATAGAATTTACCATTCCGGGAAATGACGAAAATCTGGATTTGGCTCAAACAGTATTGAGTGTACGCGTGCACATATCGCCAACTGGTGTAATACCCGAAAACGTAACTGTGGGGCCTGTGAATAATTTTATGTACTTACTATTCAATCAGGTTGACGTATTCTTTAATCAGAAGCCTGTTTCGCCACCAAATAATGCCTACAGATCGTACATTGAAACTTTGCTTAATTATGGCCCTGCGGCAAAAAAATCTCATTTGACGAGTGTTTTGTGGTATGACGACACAGCAGGATTTATGGTTTACTTGGAAGATAATAACAAGGGCCTTGTGAGCCGACGAGATTTTATGACTAATAGTAAAATTGATATGGTCGGCCATTTGCATTGTGACGTTTTTAACCAGGATAAACTTTTACTTGGATTCTTTAGGGATGTATACAGTTAAAATTACTGAAACAACTCTATTTGTTCGACGATTGAAGATAAACCCACACATTTTACTGGCTTATGAGAAAGCTTTATCCAGAACAACAGCAAAATACCCACTCACATGTGTAGAGGTTAAAGCTGTAACCATACGCAATGGCTCATGGCGAGACAATAGATAACGTTATTCTCGGTCAATTACCGAAAAGAATCATTATTGGCTTTGTGGAGAATATGGCTTACAATGGCGACAAGAGTCTCAACCCATTCAACTTTAGAAACTTTTATATAAATTTTTTGTGACTGTACGTGGAAGGTGTGCACTTACCCTCAAAGCCCTTACAACTAAATTTTAAACATGACAGTAGAATGTACGTTGATGCCTATCATACCCCGTTTTTGGGCACAAGTATGCATTTCTTGAATTTGGGGAATGGAATCACACGCGAGGGTTATTCCCAAGGCTATTGTCTCTTTGCTTTTGAATTGACGCCTGATTTATCGGCTAATGTAGACACTCATTGGAATTTAATCAGGAGCAGTAGTGTGAGGATCGACGTGAGATTCGACGAGCCCTTGGCTGCGGCTGCAAATTACATGATTTATGCTGAGTATGACAATTTATTGGAGATTGACTCATCAACACAGGTTCTTGCCGATTATAGTGGTTGAAATAGCGACGATAGGTGGCGCACACATTGATAAATACGCGGACAAAGCGCCTTGTGCACCAGTTAAGCCCCAGATCTCTAACCAGACGGTCATCCTGGATTTGGTAATTGATTTTCAGTGTTTTAAAGACAATAGAGACCGTATGGTTCCCAAAGAGGTTGCTATTTTCGCCTTGCATGGGGACTTTAGTGCGCATTGGATAGTGGAGCCAAAATTCGACTCGAGATTTTTACGTAAAGACAATGCGAGACAGAATAATTGGCTAACTATTAATCATCACGGATTTAATTGGTACAAAGGAGATATCAGCGTAAAGCAGCTGAACAAGAACTTGGTGGGAATTTGCTAAAGAGCGGGTAAAATATATGTGCGTGGCAAAGAAAAAGTGGCTTTGCTCAGCAAATTGAGGACACGAACCGTTGTTAATCTCGAATTGGAGAAGAGCTTATTTGCTCTTTTTGAAATTCGGGATTAAAATTTCTACTTTTAGAAAGTAGAAATTCTTTAATTTACTCTTTTGAAAAGAGTAAATCGGCTTATTTACTCTTTTGGAATTTCGAGATTAAAACTTATACGTTTAGAAAGTAGAAATTTATTAATTTACTCTTTTGAAATGGGGGAAAACCATTTTATCCTTTTCAAAAGAGTAAAATGTCAATTTTACTCTTTTCAAAAGAGCGATTCTAGTTTTTTCTACTTTACAAAGAGTAAAAATGTCACTTTACTCTTTTGAAAAGGGAGATCACAAAATTTCTACTTTTTTGCGCCAATTTTTACTCTTTAGGGTTTAGAGTGTGGGCAGTATTGTATAATGTTTTTATATTAGATGGCCGCAGGATTGAGTTACACGCGCTTCATGAAGAATTTCTCATCGGATGTGGAACAAAATTATGCAATTGCAAAAAAATTTTGTAGATGAACTGCACAATATGTAATTTGAACCTAAACGTGCTGGAAGTTGATATTGTCGTACAAGTACCCAACAAAGAGTCACTCATTGGCTCCCCACCAACAGGACTACTGGTTTTAACATATAAATAGGTGCTTCTTGAGGCATTGTAGCCACACATAATCTCCGATCGCCTTCGTCGATCAGTCGACTAATCAATACAGAAGAAGAGGAAAATGGCAACTTCTACTCAAGCATACCGCTGTCACCAGCTTCTGCCTATGATGTATGGCTTGAACATCTCCTTTGGAAAGATTATCCACGTCGGCCTGGAAAACGTTTCTACTCGGTCGAAAGAATTCCAGCCGATTGTATGCATTAGTAGATCATCAGACTTTTCAGGGTACCGATTCTCACTCGATGCTTGAGCGGGCCTCAAACAGCAATTTGAAAATATTAACAAGTATTTTCGAGCGTACAACGAGGAACATCTGGTGGATCAGCGCATATCGATTCCTGGGTACACTATTAGATACATGACAAATTACTCTGATAAGGCTTTTGAGTTAATACCTGATGGAGAAGAGGAAGCTGATGGTGCTGAACCTGCAAAGAAGCGTTTTCGAAAATTACTTGTATTTAAGCGTTTTACCTTTGAAAGGCTAAAAGCTCTCACATCATGTATAAATTATAGAATAAAATATTTGTTAGGCGTAGCAAAAGGTATTAAATGCATATTAGATTTACTTGTAAATTATGCTTAAGATAAAATACAGAACGATGAAAATTCGCAATATACTTATTTTCGTAGCGGAAACGTAGAATATGCGCTACGATCGATCGATGATAGTCTTGTAAATAATCTAGAAAACTCCTTGAAGGAGCTTAATGTATATATGTCTTGTGCTGACGGGAATTCGCCACAGCCCGGTTCCGCGTGACGGCAAGGGAAACCCGAAGCGTCGGCAGCCTGCTCCAATAACCGCACGGAAGCGAATGGCCAGCCATCCCTGCATACTGGACATCGGCTCACTCGCGCAGCACAAGAACGGCAGAGAGGGTGACCGTTGATGCAAGAAAAATATGTAATCACCATTAAATCTTGAGATATCGAACAGCCGTAATGGTCCAGAAAGACGGTGGCATAGGCTGCCTGAATGTGGGACGGTAATTCGATTACCCCCGTAGGAGTCACAGACGACGCATAACTCTCTTAAGGTTCCTCGCCGCTATCCGGTGTATCCTTCAAGAGTTAGAGTAGGGCCGTTAATGGACCACCGAGAGGTGAGGAGACATTAGTCGTATTTCAGTCGACAGCAGCCAGATTTAACTGTGAGACAAACCCTCGGTCACGGCCTTCAGGCGTGACAAAGTCTGTTGCTCCTGTCCGGCAACCTGACGGGGAGCAGAAAAACGCCGCTGAGGTGCCACTGGGCATGTAAATAAATTAAAATATTTAAAATCAGTAAAATTAGCAGACGCATCTATATCATATATATATCTTATACTAATATAATAAAGAGACAGCGTTTGTTTGTACACGATACAAAATTTTAAAAACTATTTAGCCGATTACAACAAAATTATGATAAGATATATTTTTGGCATCGTGGAGTAACATAGGTTAGGTTTTGTATTAAAATATTTCATAAATTATCAAAAAAATAAATCATGGACTACTTTACATACGTATAGCTTAGTAATAGAGGGGAACAACAGCGTGCCGCGGTCGGCCGGCGGAGTACTCGCGCAGTCGCGCGCCGCCGTGTAGGAAAGCAGAGTCGCGCGTCTGCCACCAAGCGGCGACGCACAACTGGTAGCGAACACATACCTAAACAATTGTCGCCGAGGGTATAAGTAGGAGCGTGAAACCCGTTATGGAGCAAACCGTTTATGAGTAAAATTTTGTGTACTCGATGTATTGAATCTTCCTTATCGAGTTTTCTTACTGACTGTTTCGTTTTTGTAAATAATAGGAGCTCTTATTTTTATTAAGAAATCTTAATCCCCTTAATTTATAGAATAGTACCAGGTTACAAATCAAAATTATGCAAAATAGTATTATAGAAACTACTATTCTCGCAGGCCCTCCAAAGGGTGAAGTAGCACTAATTCCTCGCACATCGATGATCTAAACAGAGTTACCCTTCCGATTCAAAAGACTACAATTTGGCTACAGAAACTCAGCGGCCAACATTAATTAATCGCGATAAAAAAATACCGAAACACTGCATTTTGTTAGTAGCGCTTACAAAACTATTTAGTTTGTCCGCGCAGTTTTTCGTTTTTTCAGAAAAAAATCGAACAGTGTAGCTATTCAATTTCGCAGTAAAGTGGCTTGCATTTACGCTAGAGATGGTTTAAAGATACATAAATATGATGAAACGTGTGCAAAATTTTTGCGGTTCACATATATGTACTGGGTTTCGGCATTTATTATAACTATTAGCAATAAAGAAATAATTTTGTTAACAGAGTATGAGCACTAAGATGCATAAGCGAATCTGTGCGCCTGCGCAAGAGATCTAGGGATTTTTTTATTTATACAACTTATATTTAAAAACAGTTAGTACTACTAAATAAGCAAAATAAAGAAATAAAACAATTTAAAATATTTTCTAGTGATTATTTCTTCAGTATACAGGCGGGCGCCGCAGGTGAACAACATTGGTGAACAAAAACGCTTCATTATATTTATGTATCTTTAAACCATCTCTAGCGTAAATGCCAGCCACTTTACTGCGAAACTGAATAGCATCAACTTTTTGATTTTTTTATGAAAAAACTATTACAATTAACATGTCACAGGGTCAAACGCTTAAATACGTAGGAATTGATTTACGATCAGATTGTTTTTCCCATGGTCAATTATATGCGGGACTCTCAAGGACTGGTAACTCTAAAAATCAGTTTATTTTATTACAAGAAAATAAAAACGTAACAAATAATGTCAAATACTCAGAAATTTTACAAATCTATTATTAAAAAAGCAAAACATTATAAAACAATTATTTATTATATTACATCTATGCGTTATAGCGCGGGCGAAGCCGCGACGGGGGGTGCTAGTATATATATATATATATATAAGCATATATTAATATTCAAGTACTGGTATTTCTGGGATGATTTTTAGTATGTATTGATACTTTCTGGAATAAATGTCTTTCTGGGATCAATTCAGAGACCCACGGAGGTGTGTCTCGCGGGTCACGCGACCTTGGTCGGAACGGGGACCCCGCCGTCGGTTGTGGCATAGTGAGTGAACGCGGGTACCCTCGCCATCACTCTCTAATCATAGTGTTCAGGACCAGGACCAATATTTTTTATAAAACACTCCACGTGTCGTTTTCGAGCGTGGATTTTACTTTCACAAACTTGCAAAATATGCAGTTGTAGTTGGTGGGGGAATATGGTGGGGGGTAGATGAATTTTGCAAACTTGCATTTGTTGTGGGTGGGGGAAATGGTGATGGTAGAGCCTAGCTACATCCATCATCGCATTCAGTCTCTATGCAGCCGTCGCCCAGGGAACATCACGACTTGAGTAGCTAAATCTCTCTCTTCTAACATGCATGTGTTTGCGTGTCTGCGTCTGCGTGGGTGTGTGTCGTTGCGTGATTGCGTGCGTTCGTGCGTGATTGCGTGCGCTTATGCTGAACAATGGCTTGTGCGTGTGCGGGTGCGGCACTATGGCTCGTGCGCGTGCGTGTGCGTGTGCGGCACTATGGGTCATGCGCGTGCGAGTCCGTGTGTGGCACTATGGCTCGTGCGCGTGCGAGTGCGTGTGTGGCACTAAGGTGCGTTAAAACATACCTGGCCTTGTCAGAGGTTAATGACCCTGTCTCAAGGTCAAGTTTGTTTTGACGCGCCATAGTGCCACTATAACTACTTCCCTTACGTAAGTTTCGTAAGTTTCAGGCTAGGTAGTTCGAGTAGTCGTGAGTGAGACGGTAGTGAGATTTCCGAAAAATCGCGTGAGCGTTGGAATAAATAGTTTTTACAACGGGTGGCATTTTTCTGGATTATTAGTTCACAATTTAAATCGCATTAAGGCGTCCATGAGTGGAAACGAGAGCAATGATAATAATTATGATAATAATAAAAGAAATTATTATGATAAGGCACGAATAAAAATTTTTGATTAAGTGAAAATATTCAATATTGGTCGATCTTCTTCAATCAACCACGCGCACTTTCCAGAGGAAATAATATGTTTATATTAAATGAGTGCACCTACCTGACTAATCCCACGATAACAGCGAGCAACAGTACGTTCATCTTTCCTTCCTGTCCTTCGTCCCTGTTTGAGAGCTGGTTGGCACTTTAACCGACGCGCGTCCGGTTTTTTTAGTTAGCCTTTCGGAGGCTCTTTCGAAGTTCGGTAAAACTTTCACGTTTCTTCACGAACAGTACCCCACACTTAGCACCAGTTGTTAAATATTTTTATGTTCCGTATGAAGGGTTCTCGGTTCTGCTCACAACCGACCGAAACCAAGTAAGATACGTGAAGAAGGCGAAAAAATGAATACCACTTGTTAATAGTGCAATGCTAGGTTTATTGATCGGACTTGTTAACCGAGAGAGAGGTTGTCGGTATTCGCGGTCGCGTATGATTCTATAAATTGAAGTGTGACTATGGTTGGATGAGTGCTGTGGTTGAATACGGTGTTGCTGGTGTGTCGTATCTCATTCGAATCTCCTTATGTCTCTCTGCTATTGCGAGGCTCGTATTCTTTTTATATCTTCCACTCTGCTTGCTCCTACTCCTTGAAATTAGTCTGATCGTAGAATGATGGTGGGAGATCGCGCGATGATTGTCGTGAATGTGCCCGTCTTTCTTTTTTCTTTTCTTTTCGTCTTTTTTTCCGAAGAGTTAGAGAAATGTTTAATGCACTGATGAAACCCGTACGGGACTCCCCTGGCACGGGTCAGCGCCAGGTATCCCCACTAAAACTCCCACCTCTTTTCTTCTTAGCTCAGAATCCCCGCGGTACAGCCGCAAAGCAATCCTTCGTGGGGGAGCATGTGGCTTCTGCCTACTCCTGTTGCATGAGATCGACATTTCTTGCATCTTGCAGCCCTTCCTGTACTTTTACTTCTTCAGTCTACTTCTTACCGCAACGTCCGGTCGTCAGCTTCGTGCGAAAACCGTACTGGTGTTGCGCCAGTCCTTCTGCGCCTTCAATAGCCTGGTCCATTCTAACGCAGAGTATGCGTTCTAGGATCTTCCCCGGTGCGTTCAGCATGCAGAGTGGTCTGTACGAGGCTGGGTCATCAGGCGGCTTCTTACCTTTTGGCAGTAGCACGAAGTGCTGTGTCTTCCAAACAGTTGGAAATTTTCCTTCTTCGAGACATGAGTTGTACAAGTCTACAAAAACCTCTGGGTTTGCGCAGATAGCATGTGTCAATGCCATATTGGGAATGCCATCTGGGCCCGGGGCCTTCTTGTTTCCTACCCTTTTGCATGCAGCTAGCAGTTCATCCTTTATGATGTGAGGAATGACGTTCTCACTTATCCCCACTCGGATAACACACGGTTCCTCCAGCTGTCTGGGCAACAGAGTGGTCACAATCCGGTGTAATAGCTCCGGATACTTGGGAGGGGGTACATAGCTTCCCTTTATTTTCTTCATCACCACCTTGTACGGTCGACCCCAGGGATCCAACTCTACCTCGTCCTGTAATTCTTTAACACACCGTCGTTTGCTGTCCCGAATTTTCTTCTTGAGTTTCCGTTTAGCGTCCTTCATTTCCTGATTTTGGGCTTCCACTATTTCCTGACCTCGACCAGTCTTGTAGTATTTTTTCCTTGCCCGTTGATCCTGCCTCCGAGTTCGGTGACACTCGTTCCGGGTACTCTCGACGTCCATGTCCCACCAGTATACTGGTGGTCGCCTATGGCTGGTCACTCTTCTTGGCATAGAAGCGTCACAAGCTCTAGTGATTATTTCCATCGCCAGTTTTGCCTTACTGTTCGCCGTCCCAGACAGTTCCATTTCTTCTAGTGCCAACAGAAACATCTCTTTGTCATAGTCCTTCGTTTTCCAACCGACTCTCTTGGTCTGTACACTAACGCTGAATACTTCTCTTGTTTTTTCTACCTCCATTATTATGGCCTGGTGGTCACTACTTGTGTAGTGTTCAATCACTGTCCATGCTCCAATAAGGCAGCTGCTAACATAAGTCAGATCTACCACAGACCCTGTGTCTCTCCTTTCAAAGGTGTAAGTAGATCCCTGGTTAACTAAGACCAAATCTAAGAGCCCGTATGATTTCAATTGTATTCGACCTCTCTGGTTTGTCCTTTGACTGCCCCACTCCACAGCCCAGGCATTGAAGTCACCTGCGATCAGTATCGGTTTCTTTCTTGCAGCATCTTGCACAAGCCGATCTAACAGATGTTTGAACTGCTCGATTGGCGCGTTGGGGGAAGCGTAGCAGCTGTAAAAATGTATACCTGCTACCTTAACGCGCACAAATCCTTCTTCACGGTTTATCATTTTTTCCTGAAAAGCAGTATTACCACATGCTCAGAT
>UELU01137003.1:0-38905 GCA_900490025.1 Megastigmus dorsalis
TCATCAGATGCAGACTGTATGATGTTTAGTACGCTATCTATGTCCTCATTAGGCGAGATTGACACCTCCGCAAAGTGTGTGTTGAGCTCGTCCGGGGTGAAACCATGTAGCTCCAAGTATTGCTAATTTGTAAGTTTATCAGTGCAATAGAATTGTTTGTGAAAATCAAAATATGTCATTGTGCACTTGAGATTTATATCGTTATATAACTTATGTGATATTAAAATTGATCAATTATAATAGTATTCTTAAATTTTTTAAATTTATAGTATTTTTTTTAACTTAATTAAACTTTCCAATATTGCTTCTTTAATTATTATTGATTTTATATATAAGCATACTTGTCTGTATTTTACTTTTTTAAAAGTTTTTTTAAAGGAGATATTCAATGTTTTTGTCACATAGTTTTTGACGTTTTTGTGATTTGTAGGCAAAAATGTAATGCAATTTTCTTATTTTACACCCACTGCATCAAAAATTAATTTGTCAAATACAAGAAAGTCTCAACAGTTGACGGGTTCGAGTGGCAAAGGCACATCTCTTAACTAAGTTCGGTAACTGAATATAATACTAAGATATCTCTGATCTGATACGAATTGGTTAAAAACCCGTTAACCCTCGAATTCACACATAATATAAATATTATTGTACAGATAACACTGCCATGTTGAAAGAAAACATTAAAATTCTGGTTTAAAGGCAGTTCACGCACTGTATTTGTTAGGTTATACGCTGCGACCGCGTGCACGGCCGTTCGGTCCATATACGTATATACCTCAACGTCATTGATGTGATTATAATTTCATCTTAGTATTCGTGATTGAAGTATTTTTCTTTTTCCATTCAATTTCGCTAATAACCTATCCAATAATATTTGATGGCTCCAAATTTGTGCTTTCTAATAATATACTTTATACAGGAAAATGTTAGCAACTATTTTTTCATTTACTAAATTAGTTTTTATCGATTTTTATAATTAACTTAGTATTAAACTCGTTTTTCCGATATGCCATTATCAGCAAGCTGGGTTTCTGTCGAGAAACTTAAAAATAAACTAGCCAGTTTTGAAAAAAAAACTGTAGCTAAGGACTCGATAGAATCCCGACTAAATTTCTACCATGTAAGAGACTATTAAGTATTGCATAATTAATAATGTTTTTTTTCAAGCATTGCAATTACACCAGGACTACTTTTTCGACATTAAGAAATATAAAACTGAGTTTTGAAAATCGTACATACTAAAATTGGACTTTAATATTTATACAGAAACTCATATAGGCTGTAGGTACATTTCTTTATTTTATTTATCGATAAAAATAACATATCAAACTTCGAGAAGTATATGTTCTCACAGAGGTGTAAAATTTTTCTTCGCTAAAACCACGCGCTCTTCCCAACCTACCTTAATTCCCTCGCGGCACCGCCGCAAGGCATTACGTCGTGGGGAGATTGCATAGGCTTAGGTTCAACCCCAAGTGATGTCAGACGTTATGAACGAGTAAATAAGGCACGATATAACTTATATTAATAACTTTAATATTTTTTCGCTGAATGGTTTCGACGCCATTTTTAATGTTAGTAATAATGAAAGATAAATATAATATTGTAGTATATGAGACAGCGCAAAAAGAATTCGCAAAAATGAACAAAAGTTTTGTCTTTTAAGCTTTAATAATATTATACAAACAAGTGGAAATAAATATATTTAATACTAATAATTAAAATTTGTAATAATTTTCCGAAGAGATTAATTAGGTGAGATAGTGGAGTAGTTTTCTTTTTATCTTGTGATTTTGCACAATTTATTGACACATGCAGTACTCGAGACAGCGAGCAAATTTTAGTAATAAATATGAATAATAATATGATAATGGTATTCAAAAAAGTTTCATCCATTTTAAGCGTAGGTCAATTTACATAGGGTTAAAGTGGGGTCCTTTAGAATCAATACAAATCTGCTAACTGTAGATCTACACTAATTTCTGGCCAATTGCTGTACGTGCATTATTTCAATTTAGAAAGTATATGCATGTGATAAAATAAGTGTCTTTTTATGTTCTACAAATATTATAAGTACTGGAGGTAGATGAGATAATTACCAATACCTTATATCATTACTCAACTAAAAAACAATGATTGCATTATTTTCATATTTATTAATCGAATCTTAATGTTTTCCGTTTTTCTATATAATTTCTTAACATATTAGGCTTAAAGACAGACCGTGAGAAATTTGATTATACATTTATTATTATTCAGAATATAATTAAAATAAAATCGAAGTCTTATCATCTATTTATTGAATACCATCGTCCCAAGCGAATTTCGATCTAAATACCGTTTAAAGTACAGAGAAATGAGTTACAGTCATCCTTGTAGGATAATTTTAGTTTTGGTGCCCGAGTTTATAATTCCATTTATAAATACTCATCGGTGTCCATATAATCAGCTATATATTTTTTTATTATATTAAGAATTTATTTATTTTTAATTTATGTTATTTTTGTACAGTTAATGAATAATTTAGTGTTAGTAATTTCGTCATTTGCCCTAAGCTGAAGAGGATGTGCTATAGCTGGAAAGATTTCTACTTTACTGGTTCTTGCATTTAACGGAATATATAAAGATTAATTTTTAATTATTAATTTTTCGAAAAAATTCTATGTCACCACCTCGGTAATGATGCAATAATTACTTGGATCAAAAATTTCGTTCGTAATTCCCAGCGATTTTTAGCGACTATAGAAATTCTTCCTCTTAAAGAACTTCGTGATGTGTTATCTTTTAATTAAATTATTATTTAGTGCTGAAAAGGCTAATATAATGTAAGTATATAAGAATGTAGATAATAAGAAAAACTTTTTCTCACGTAATTAAGAATGAATGTACCGAAAAAATTTCAGATATATTTATTTCTGTATATGTATATATTTTTATGCGTTATCGATCAAATCCAATCACGGTGTGCACACTCATGATGTATATTTTTCTTTAAAGATGAATGACAATGTGTTTATCCTTTTTATCAGAACATGATAGGTACGAGAAAGTCCATGAAGCATTGTTGATATCAACAGGTTGTCTCACTTGTAAGAGCAATGGACTGCGTAAGAACTCATGATGTATGTAAAAATATATTCATAAACTATATATATTCAATACAGCTTACTCTATATATATAACTTAAATAAATCTCAATTTTGTGGAGAATAATCGAGAGAGAATCCAGTCACCCAGAATTTCATTTTACATGACAACAATTGACAACATGAAATGATAGTCAATAATTACTTCCTATTGACAAATGAATGATCTTCATATACATTAATCTAATTTAAAGCATATGCTTGAATCAAAAAGAATTAAAAAGAATAGCTTAAGGTCTCTTAATATGTGGATTAAACGAGAATCCTCTTTTCATATTACTTCATTAAGGTGGCTTCAGCTGCTTAATTATTATAAAAATATAGAATACGTTGAAAAAGTTCATAATGATAGCTGTCATACGTATAGAATTTTTATCGGACTATCTTTTTTTTTTATAAAAAAAGGTTCTCATTGGCTTGATATTGGCATTCTATACAATGAGACCACTTATAAAAAATAATTCCAATGAAGATTTTTATTTAATATAGATCATATTATTTGAAAATTCTGTTATGGATACGGTTTTTGAGTAGTGATTTGACTTTCTCCTATAATTGTATTTTATACTAAATCACACTTAAAAGTTTGTGAATAAGTCGATATTAATCATGTAAGATCATTAAGAAAATTTTAGAAGAATGAAAGAGCCTTAAATATATTATCGTCATAAATATATTGTTATAGCACAGGTTTTTATTGATACCAACGATTTGTTACAAAAATTTTGCATACTATCGAAGAAAAATATAGAAAGGGTAGTAATATGAATTCTTGAAATTTTTTATAACTCTAACTAAAATTTGTTATATAAAAATGCAGTCACAGAGCAATAATTCATCTTTTGGCCCTGTCGCTCTCGTAACTAATATATTTTCTTATATTCTCTTTACTATTCTTTCACACATGTTCGGAGCCTTAGTTGCGCGCATCATATAGCATAAATTAATCGAGCATACGCCAAAAAATTGCTAGTCGATCAGCCGCAGTGCTCATGTTGTGGAATAAACGCGTGCAGCCATATTTGCACTCAAGTGCAAAGGTGGATTTTCCCACAATTCGAATGCGATATATGGCGCGTGCTGTTCCATTTTGATCACGTAAACCCTTGTGTTCTTGGCTTGCAACAGGTCACTTATTGATCCCGAGACTTCGGTCGAAATCGCAAATATACTTGGTCCACTCTGTTGTACGTCTTTAGAATATAAATTTGTTTTTCAAAAAGACGACTAATTCAAAGTTTCCCACTTAATACATAAGCCTTTACTGTAACCCTTCTAAAGTTATTTTTTAAGTGTATTGTTTCATGAATAAACAGATTCACTCAAAAAATTCACAATTTTCTTATTTTTAATATTATATGATATCATTTATGAAATATTTATATGTTAGAAGTTGTTCAAAATAATTCTAAATTTGCTTAAAATAATAACTTGTAGTTCGTAGTTAAATAGTTCATTTTGTTAGTTAAAAATTATAGTTAAATGGGTATTATAAATAAATAATGCTTTAAAGTTGAAAGTTTAGATAAATTAGATAAAAGCGTTCAATAAAAGTTTACGTTCTGTTTATTTAATTTAAAATTGAGTTAGTTTCGAAGGCGATCGCAAATGTAACTGCGAGCGAATTCCGTACCGTCTTATTGTCAACATTAGCGAGCGAACCCGCATTCCAATGAATGTTGCGTCGTGCGAAATATTCGAAAGAAAATTGTAGCGACTGCGTCAAATATAATAATGTAATTTATTATGTTTATATATATGATGTATGCGCCGACGGGAATGCGAATGGTGTACGTTCGCCGACACCTTAGATCGACTAGCAGAACCGGGAAGCAGGAGTAGTTTTTACGAGAGGAGTTTGGTGGCAAGCGCCCCGAAGCCGAGCGATCCCGAGAAGGGAACCGTTACCCTGTGATAGCTGGGATCGGCGAGCGCGGGCTTTCCACAGGTAAGACTTGTCGCGGGACTCCGAGACTTCGGAAATTCTCAACTCTCGACCAATGAGCGGAGACATCGCTATCGCGACCGAGAGAGAAGATTTGACGAGTCAGAGCGAAAATGCCGCGCGGCTCACTCTGGATCTGCTCCTCGAACGAGATGGTCGTGCGCGCGTGGAGGTTTCATCGATAATAATCTTTCGTTTTGAATAAATAATTTATTTTTTGGTTAAAGCTATTTGTTTATTTTATGCCCCCCTTCATTACACCTGATACATGTATCAAGTACATATGTACCTAAAGATTTAGTTTATACTTCTTTTTAATATTATATGCAAACTTAGAATATTCGTTTTTTTATTTGGATGATATGCGTACAATATATTATTTTGATAACGCAATATTATTTTTAAAAAGCTTCTGAACAGATTAGTCCTCAGCTTTAATTAGTCATCTGATACGAAATAAAACATAAATGCTTCTTTTTATTACTTTTGTTATAGCATATACGATGAAATACGATTTAAAATACGTGTTCTTATAATTTGGCTAAATAGAGCTCAGAATTATTTAGAGCGCATTTCGCAATGCCGGCGAGCTGCCCATCCTCTATACAAACACAGCGATGTAAGTTTCGAGAATACCGCTTCTATAGGCTGCACTACTGAACTACGAGCGCATGCATTTCGAAATTACCGATCGGTATTTCAAAGGCGAAATCATTTACACGAATTATTCATCGCAAGTTAGAGTTTATCCAAACGAATTTACGGGTAAAGCCAGCACGATTGCCATGTAATAATTTGCAATAATAATATTTCGAAACTTATTTAAATGTAATGATAATATAATATCGCACATAGAATATTTTGCATAACTGTCTGGGTTCATATTAAGGTAAGATTTTTATAACTTTCTTGCAATTATACAAAACTATAAAATTATTATTTTAAACTTTGATTAATCGAAATAAAGTTTTTTTCTTAGCGAAGAAAGTAAGGCGAGCAGAACAGCAGACGCATTTCTTATACACGTGAATTAACTGTTGATGAAGTAACGCGTGAGAATTTTTCCAATATGTCTTTTAACATATATATATTGCTTATCCGCTTATGAGCTATCCCCAGTTAATTAATGTTTCGAAGGTATAATACTTTGATTCTATAGGTAAGCGCTTAGAAGTGCGCGGCTTTCTAGCTCTAAAAATTATTTAATTTTTTTTCTGTGATCATTTTACCTGTAGATAGTTAAAATTATGAGGGTCTACAAAATAACTGGTTCTCTTATAACCGTATAAATCTGTGAGATTATATCATATAAAGCATGAATTAGATCCTATCGTTGGAGGTGTTATAGTATAAGTATGGAACATTCTTAAAGCATATATATATATATTAAAGCATTAAGCTTATAATATTCATTTAATGCTCGACATTAATTTTGACTAAAAACTCATTTTTTAATATACTTCTACTTTCAAAGTTCATCTAGTTTTAAAGCTTTATAAAAATGTTATTTTTTCCAGATTTTCAATAGGTAAACAATAGGTAGCTTTAAAAATGTTATATCTGTCAGTTTGCCCTTTTCTAAAATATTCTGAATTACTTATAAATAAAATTTTGTTCCTTATTTTATTTATTTAATTCCTAAATGTTGTTTTCGAGTCTAAAACCAGTTAGAATCGAAAAAATATTGAAGAGTTCGTATAAGATATAGCGAAACAAATTTGGATCACATATCCGCACATTTTGATAGACATTTTTGTTAGATTCATATTTTCAGGTCAGGGACTAAAATTATGTTGAAATCCATTAAAAAAAGGAACTCGACAATTGTCATCGATACAAAGCTTACAAAACTTACAATATACGTTTGAAGAGTTTTTAATTACTTACAGTTTGAGATCATCAAAATACTCATTAAAATTTCTAGCGTAATTCTCGTATTATTTTAAGACGATGCAAGAGAGTTTTTAATGAAATTTGAAACATTGATAGATTGATGTTTTAGGGTTGCTTACTTCAGTTTTCTATAAAAAGTTCGTGATGTTTTTGGAGAGTTTTTTACAATTTCTTTTACCAATAGATTTCCTTGCAATAAAATTATATCAAAAGGTTTCATGTGCAAAGGGTATCTGTACAAATAATTATAAATAAGAATTGTATGAGTATAAGCTCTAACCTTCAATATTACTAACATATGGCAACATCGCAACGCTATACATGAACGATGCTTTATTTGAAAATACAAAGATACTTACCGCAGTGTTACCACGCTTCTTCTTGACGTTATACGTTTATAATATATTTAATTAAATAATTTTTACTGTCACGCATAAATAGAGATCTCTTTTGTCTAGCCGAGTAGCCTGGATATTCCTTTAAAAAAGGTTGGTTTTAAAGTTTAATCATAGGTTTACGGGTTATAGGAGCACTAATGAATTGGCAGCACCTCGATATGGATAAGAAAGAATAATAAAAGCTTAAATAAAATAATCGCATGCATGGATATTTACAAAATGCGTGGATACGGTGAAAGCTTTGAAAATCAGCTTTTAAAAGGCTTTTTTGTTAAAAGCGTTACTTATTTCAAGCTTAAGTTTTAGAATTTTTTTATATAGAAATTTCAAATATCATAGCTCGTGGATTTACAAATTAGCTACATGACTGTGTTAGTTCAAAATGGAATTGTTTAATGTAAAGCTTGTAGTTCTTAACTGAATATATTCTTTATCAGCACTTTAAATTAGCGTCGAATCTTTAACTAGAAATCTTCTCTATTTGAGAAAGCTGAAAAATCGTATACTGTATATATGCATATTATAAACGCGTGGTCTCAACATTTTTATATCGAGATTCTAGTTGGGTTCGGGTTCAGCTCAAAAACAAAGGGTGGCTTTCCATTCTTAAATAATAGTGCACTGGAGCGCGTAAAAAGGCAAAGTCGAAAAGGCGAAAAAAAAGAACTTTTCTTCGAAAAATGATAATTTGAAAGGAAAAAAACCGCTAGTGATAATGAGTTTAATTACTCCATCCGAGAGAGCGGTCAGAGCGCAGGAAAAAAGGGAGCAAAAGTCGAAGATAAAGAGCTTATCCCCGGAATGGGAGAGCTGGCAAAGGCTGGCGGTATAGGGAAGCGGAGCAGAATCAGAGCTGTTGGGGGCCGCGCGGGTCTTAGCCCCATGGAGAATAAAACGGCTCGCCTCGGCTCGCTCGGCTCGCTCGGCGCTTTCTTTCGGCGATTTTTTGCCCACTGCCCCCTCGCCGCCTTGATCCATCAATCAGATGGTTTTATGCAGCACCGCGACCATTTCTCTCGTCCCGCACACGCTCGCGCGGCCACCTTTTTCTTTTATTCTCCCTAGAGTCCGTAGGCAGCTTCCGGGGCCCGGGCGTCCATGGCTTCGGCGCGGAGCGCGAGCCGCCGCAGTCCTCCAGCGTCCTTCCATTGAGAGCATTTTTCGCGCAGCATAATTAAGCCCGCGCCTGCACGCGAGCTCTTTTCATTCTCGGCGGCGGCGGCGTCGCGGTCGCGCACTTGCGCCTCGGAAAAATTATCGCGGACCGCATAATGAAGCCATGCGAAGAAGCGAGCCGCTGGCGCTGTGCATGGACAGAGAGAGAGAGAGAGAGAGAGAGAGAGAGAGAGAGAGAGGGGGAACAGCTCCGCCGGAGCAGCCAGAGTTACCGAGCCGTTGTGTAACCGCTCCAAAGAGCGGAAGCTGTGTTATTTCAGCCTCAGAACGGAAATCCCTGGAGAAGCAGCTGTCGTTCAGCCTTTTCATCATAATTTTTTCTTTCCCATTTTAATAGAAAACTTTTTCTTCGCAAATGCCAATCTTTTTTCTTTTTTTTTTTACCTTTTTATACCGCAGAGATCATATTTTGCGCTCACCTACCTTTTTTATACTGTCGCGCTGGAAATATATCCTCGTGGAAAATTATTTTAAGGATTATCCATTGTGCTGCGGTGTATAGCTGCAGTCGTCGAGGGCCGGGGAAGAAGAGACTCGAATAAGGAATGCGTTTCAGTCGTGAGCTCTAAGTGAAAATCAATCGGATAAGGAAGGAAGGTTTTTCTTTTCGCAACACATCCTGCAGGCATTATATATTATATATTATGTTATATATATATATGATATAAAATTCTTTTTGTTATTATAGAAGGGAATACATGGAAAGGTAAATAAATAAAAAGCAAAATACAAAGTATGTAGATTGTATATGTATATATATTCATAATCGCGCTCATCATAAAAGTACAATAATAGTATTATATCAAATCACGAGGACAAATTCAATATTCACATAGTAGGTGCGGATATTAGCTCTCCAAGAGTTTCGCAACAATTCGCGGTGGACTGATCGTAACGTTCCTTCGTAATTCAGTTTCTTTTTTGCGGTATTTACTTTTATTTTAATATTCTTCATCGCGGTTTTCCTGTTAACTCATAAAACCGCCGATAAGAACGGAAACAAAGATATTCTGGTTCATGTTCTATTATTTAATAAAAATACAATCTGTATACAATAATAAGAGCATAAGAAATCGATAAGGCAAATAGCTCACAAATAATACAATAAAATAGTAACAAACAATAGTGTAACTCGATCTGCAACTTTCTCGGGGGTATACAGCAATAATGCATAAGCGCAAGGGGGGGGGGGGGGGGCATGTTGTATATTAAAACAAAAAAATTAAGTCACGAGCAAATAAGAAGGAAGTCGACCATTCGTTGCGCTATTCGCGAAAAATCAGAGGACGCACTTCCTAACACGTTACATGATTCGTATAACAATATTGATGCTGAAACTGGTAAGCTCCTTCCAGATCGACTGTTATACTCCATAGGTCAACTTTTTTTTATTCGTTTAAAAATTTCTTTCTATCTACTTTTTTTTTTTAATTTATTTATTCCATCAATAACTAGCTTCTGATTCACCTCGTAAAGTTTTACAATAAAAATACTGATTTAAAATAAAAGCACGAAACGTACGCGGCGGAAGGACGAGAAAGGGAACACCGGTGAAGGGGCGTCACTAATCAGGCACTTTACACTAGCTTTCTTTTTCGTCCGTTGGTTTTCGACGCATCTTTTTCCTTCCTTATAATTTCATTCGTATTATTACTTTTTGCTTGATTTTTTTCCTCCATTCAATCAGATTTTTTTCCATTTTCCATTTGTTTCCTATTTTTTTCATTTTTCTATATATTTTCACAATGATCGATTAGCATATTTTTGCACTCCTGATAAAAACGTTTTGGCGCGCAACACGTCGTAAAAAATGGCAGCTTGCACACTGGCCGAAGGAATTCGAGTCGGCGAAGGGGGTTATTCAAAACAATTCATTTGCCACCGCATTGTCTCTATCTTTCTCTTTTTTTCTTGATTTTTTTTTTGTTTCTTATATAAATGTTTCCCATTTTTCTTTCATTAAGGTTTGTTTTGTTTCCCAGCATCACTTGCACACGCAACGCGTAAAACACTTTGAAAAAACGTAGACACGCTCTCGCACTCACACACATATCCGCTTTTTCTGTACATCATATTATTTTTTCTTTTATTTATTTCTCTTACTTACGCTTAGAGCCGTGCACGCGGACACGCAAACACTTGCACCATTTCTCTCGCCCTTTCTTTTTCTTTTGCACTCTCTCTCTCGCTCTCGCTCTCTCTCTCTCTCTCTCTCTCTCTCTCGTTCTCTCGTTTTCTCGTTCTCTCTCGCACCATTTTGCACTTAAGAAACATTCGGGACATGGTCGCTCTGCTGGATTTGGCTCAGTTGCATGATGGTGCCTGGTATGCGCCCACCGGCACAATCTCCTGCACCCTGTTCGCGATGACACACTTTCGGGTGTCTAGATCTCTGAGCATTTTCCCTCTTGTAAGTGTGTTGTTGTGTTTAGTATCGGTATAGTAGGTGAGTATACATTGCGTTGATCTTTGCATTGGTTTTCGTGTCGTCTCGACGTGTCTCACGCCATGTGTGTCTCTGTGTGTCTGTGGGAGGGTGTGGGTGTGGGTGTGGGTGTGGGTGTGTGTGTGTGTGTGTGTGTGTACGGACTCGTCAACCTATACTTGTATATATAAGCTCCGGTGTGCGGTGTGACGAGTGGAAAAGATGAGGTGTAGTCATGAGATACACGGAATGATTGGCCTACGTCATCAGCTCTGTTGTATCGTCGACGTCCACATCATCCGAAGGCTCCACCCTCACTGCTAATTGCGTGTATCCCATGGCGACTTCTCGTCTGTTTGACATTGCCTGCAAATATTATATAACGTCGTTTGCGTGAGTGGCGCCAATGATTACCTACCGCTATTGCCTCTGAAGTGCATGTTATGGGATGTTATGGAATGTTATGGATTGTTATGGAATGTTATATATGGAACACGCTACATATTAATAATACTGTTAAGGCATGATACGTCAATTCATTGGGATATGTTAATCGAGGTGTAGGATTCTTTTGTGAAACCCCATGAAATTTAATCATACTCAAACAATTTAGCTGTGCAATGAAAGTGATGAGAGTTAAGAGTGTATTATATCGTTCAAATGAGTGTCCGAAAAGTATGGAAACACCTATAAATCTCGGAGGATTAGTTAGAAAAAAAAAAAATAATAAAGGTTAGGTCTTAGATAACTTTTAGCAAGTAATTCAATGGTGGCTTTAGATTTGACCGTGAACCTCATCTTCAAGGTCATTTCAAGTTCAATTTTGTTTTTTTAAATGGTAACCCTTATTTTTGACACCGGCTATCGAAAGAGCGGAAAATTTTACGTTAAAACATGTAGTCCGATCGTAGGTCAAGGGTGAGCTTAAAGTTCAGCTGAAGGTCGCAATGGGACAATGTTATAAAGAAATTATATAAAATTTTTTTTATGGAATTTTTTTTATGGAATTTTTTTTATGAGATGTTCTTGAGGAACATCCACCATTTTTTCTCAAAATAATACTTAGATCCTCTTTTATAACATCTCCAAGTTTCAAAGCGATTGGATTCCTCGTTGAAGGTTTCTCCAAGAATGACCTTGAACTTTTTCACTTAACACCTGACCCGAAGAAGTATCAAGTTCAAATGACCTTCAGCTGAACTTCAAGGTCACCCTTGACCTTCGACCTGAGTACATGTTTTAACGTAGAATTTCCCGCTCTTTCAATTGCCGGTGTGAAAAATAAGGGTTCCCATTTAAAACAACAAGTTGACCTTGAAATGACCTTAAAGATGAGGCTCAAGGTCAAATCTAAGTCCACCATTGAATTCCTCGCTAAAAGTATCTAAGACCTAACTTTTATTATTTTTTTTCTTACTAATCCGCCGAGATTTATAGGTGTTTCCATACTTTTGGACACCCTGTATATATATATGATAGGACACGCATGAGATTATGATCAAGTGCAATGACAGTGATCAGTCAAAAGTGCATCACTCAAATAATTGCGTTTATGCTTAAATGCAGGCTCGGACGGCAGGCTCGGCGAGGCAGCGAACCGAGTCTGCATTTAACAGGTGCTTATACAAACTACAAAAATGCTGTATAACTAACATCATATCAGTGTCTTTAAGATATTAGGCAAAAAAGAAGCTTCTTTTGGTTTTATGGGGGCCACGCAAAGGCAGTCTGTAAGCCATCAATCGGAGGATATATAAGTACTGGGTCAGGCCTCTTAATAAAAAACAAACAATATATATATATATATAGTAACCGAAACTAAGTGAGAAATTACTTTTTGAGTGCGTCACATTGTGGAATTGCGTTTGGTAACTTTTGCGCAACCGCGCAAGTGTACCTGGAGTACGACGAATATCGTGGCAAAGACCGCTATGGATGCAACGCAAATGGCTACGGCCAGGGTAGTGGCCGCCGTTACGGCGAAATTCGTTGGCTCGTCCTTCTCGTCGAAGCCCTTGTCCACGCCATTAGCCGCGAGTGCGTTGAGATCGGCTTTCTCCACGGGCGGGAACTCCACTCCAGGAACTCTTCTTTTACCGGCCGGGGAACTGGTCCTGCAGCCTCCTGGCATTAGCATGTACAAACAGACAGCAAACAAACCAAATTTCAATTTGCCGTTCCCGACTTCCCGTGAGTGCGCACTGCCTCTCTACCTATTTTATATATATATATATATATATACACACACACCTATAGTGCGGCAGCCATACAACTGCCAGTCACGAGCGAGATATTATTTTCAAAATGTACCAATTCGCTCGTGGATCAGCGATTAGTCTAAATATTGATTAGTATTAATAATTGACGCGCGTTCACTTCAAAGAGATTGCACTGGAATTGGCCCGGCTGGCTGATTTTCATTCAACGTTGAGTAAATATTTCCATTAATATTCATTAACCGCTCTTATGCTACATAAGTTACGACATTATTTATTTATTGGATATTAGTATAACCGCTTTATCCATTATACCGAATTATTGAATCGCCTATACGAAATTAATGAAAGCGTCAACGAAACTTAGAAAAAGTTTTAATCAACGCAAATACATCTTACTTTGTGTAATATATTGTTTGTATTAGTGCAAATTATTTTTAATTACGATATAAAGAGGTATAATTCATTAAATATTTAATTGATATCTATATTTAATTAAGTATTAAAAATATAAATAAATCATTGGTTTTTAATGAAAAATATATATATGTAATAGGTAATAAAAGAAAAAGAATGATCTCAAAGATATAGATTATAAAATGGGTAAAGTTAAATAAAATGGGTTTTATATTTCGACAATAAATATTAAGTCAAGACTTGATCCTGTTAGAGTTAACAGATGATTTAAGTCTATAAAACTAAACTGAAATTATACCGACGTTATTAAAATAAGTATTATTGTATTAAAAAAATTTTATATACTGTTACATTGAAAAAATGTTTATATTAGTTTTAAGGCAGTTTTAAGATGAACAAGTATGGTTGAGAGGGTCTGGCCATATTTGGCTCATTTCACCAGACTGGCGAACCGGAAACTCGTTTTCCTCTGTCGGATTACTTTGTGATTTGTATTACTCTGTAATGTAATGTACCGTTATTCTGGAATAAATAAATAAATAAATAAATAAATAATACTATAAAAAACACTTACGGATTCAATTGTTATATATAACTTAAAAATAAAAAAATAAGAATATATACAAAAATAATGTATTAGACATGAATGTAAGCCGATTTTAAAAAAAAAGGATGCATTTCGCAGAAGTTATAACCCGTTAATAGCCTTTAGAGCGACATCGTGATATCTAACTTTAAATGATATTATATATGTCAATCAATTGATGTATAGGTTAATATGGCCGCATAATATTAATGTTTACAAGATTTTTATGTATCATTTCTAAAGTTTGTAGTAAAACGATGTACCGTAACAAATGCGGTAATTGATAAGAGCCCAGTTTTTTCAGTTAATCATTTTCTCATTAAATCGATATATTACAGCAATCCCTTGATATCCTACTGTAATATAATTTCGATTTTTGCTACAATTGGCTCGACTTATATCTCTGTTTTGTATTTATTACTTTTTAAATCTTTTAACTCTATTCCATGTCAAATTTCGATCAAAAGCGGATTACAGATATTTAAACGGCATTGATGAAAAGTACATGTTCCCTAATATATTTTTTTTCTTAGATATTATTAAAAAGTTATCATTAATTAATTATTAATATTTATTGCATTTAATAAAATATGAAATCTCAATGCATTTATTATTTTCTTGGTCTACAGATACAAAGATGCAACGTGCTTTTATGTGATTAAAATCTGGGTCTGTAGCGATAAACAAAGCGATATGAAGTCAATATTGGTATTCTTCCTTACTATAGATTTTGACACATCTTAACATACTTTAAACATACGAGTTTAAATTAAAAAATATCTTTTTCTTTTATTTTAATGAATAATAAAAATAGTCACTTAAAGTCTTTAAATTGTATTGTTCGCTAAACATTTAAAAGTAAAACATCCACTTCGAAAATTTGAGATATAAACATTAAACGGTTTTACTTAAAAAACTTTACCAGGACAAACTAATGTTAAATGCTATTTAAAATTTCTCTCTAAAATAGATTGCTTTTTAGCTATTTGCTTGCTATTACTTTTACTGTCTTTGATTACAATGCTAACTATTGTGTTTATGTATACGATATGTATCGACGTTTGGAACGAAGAAGGTTTTATTTCGGATGCACGGCAATAAGAGAGGTTAGATTATTTTGTTTGCGTGTGGAGAAACTCCTATCGTTACCACAATTTTTGTTACCAGCTTTGTCACAGCACTCGGTGTAAAGTCGTTTTACATCTTAGGAAATAGAATCTTCTTGGTATCAGTCATCGATACATCAACTGTTTAATCGTGTTGGGTAAAAAAAAGTTGGTCGATTTTATTTATCGCACCTTGCAGATCAATTCACTCACATTTAAGTAAAAATCAACTGCAAGTTTAACAGTAAATTCGTTTACTCTTATCTTATTATTAATCTATAGAAAGAGTGGAATTCTGTATTGAAAAATGTTTAGCGTGTATCGCATGTATTCATTAGAGTTGCTCAAGGTGACAACAAAGCGAAAGAGTAACAAAGCGGTTCGGGCACCGCGGACAACGTCGTGAATTTGCTGGTGCCCCGAGTATAAGATTTAGTTTTGTGCAAATTGAAAGAGGCGAAGAGGCGCGCACGGGTTGTTAAGTTGATTAGAAGTGGTAGGGAAGCTCCTTACACGCGGGCAAAAACGAAATGACTCGTAAGCGGCGGCGGCGGAAAGAAGGAAGGAAGGCGGAAGGGAGGCGCAGAGAGTCTGACGTTTCCGGGAGGAAGCAAGTTGAGCCTCCCCTTGAGCTTTTAACAGGGGCGGGTGAAGCGGAGTCGGAGTAAATGGAAGCAGAAAGGGCCAGGGAGCAGGGGCGCGGCGGAAGACGCGCGCGAGTCGGGCTAATACGAATCTTGGGCCGCGACGTGGCGGTGCGCACATGATGCACAAAGGGATCTCGCGGAGCTCGTCGAGCGCATATCTCGCGCATATCTCGCGCATATCTCGCGCATATAAAGGCTCAACACATTTGTAGAATTGTTTCGAGCGAGTTGATTCGAGGCAGGCAGCGGAGCGCGCGCAAAGGGAGGCTCGGCCTCGGGCTCGGCTGCCGCTGCACAAAGCGTAGCGCGCGCGCTCAGGCTGAAGATAGATAAAAGTTGTCCGGGCCTCCACAGCTGAGCGGAGCAGCTAGACGGCTGATAGCGGTGTCGTGGTACATGCACGTGTACGTACCGGTCACGGGATCACAGACGCAGCACTCGTCGGTCTCGTCGAGCTTCTCCTCGCCCCTGCAGCAGGGCACGCATTGATTGTTGAGCTTGTCGAGGTGCAGCGGCGGCGCGCAGCTCGAGCAGCTGAACTTGCCGGGACCCGTGCACCTGTGGCAGTCCATGTGGCAGCTCCTGCAGAGTTGCGTCAGGGGGTCGTAGTACTGGTCCCCGAGGCAGGCCATGCACATGCCGCTCTCGAGCATCGTACGGGGCGGACAGGAGGTGCACTCGAGCGGCCCCTCACCTGCAAGCAGCGGAACGGCCGGCCGTTTGCATCAGTTCTCCCCGCTCTCGTGGCATCCCTGCGGCCGCGAGCTTTCACTGGCATTCCCCGGACCGCGACTGGGCGCCGATCGTTTTGCAGTCGTTGCGCGGAGAACGAGCAGCCTCGTACACGCATGGAGCGCAGCTTTCCGGGCCCGCGGCCTTTCGGAATCCCCTGGAGCAGGCTCTGGTGCGGCGCGCCGGCTCCAGCCTCCTTTCCATCAAATTTATTCTCTTTGCGCCGGACGCGGAGCGTGCGCGAAAGCTCGTGCAGCCGTGTCGATTCGATGAACCAGCGGGATTTAGTGGTCTCGCAGTCCTGGTACGCGCGCGGCGGCCAGCTTCCTTTTTCGAAGCTGCTGCAGCACGACAACGACTTTTTGTTCTTTTGCTGCTGCGCGCGCGATATACAAGTGTCGCCATCGCCGCGGGCGTGTACGTTTATCGAGAATCTTAATTAAAACGGGGGGAAAAGCATTCGATTGCAGGCGCGCTCGTGCGAGTATTTGTTCGGCCGCGAGAGAATTTTATCCCGCGTCCATCGTCGTAGTCTTTTAGGGACGAGCGCGACGAGCGCGACGGGCCCGCTATGCATCACCGGTGTTCTGGCGGCAGCGGCGGCAATCGCCGCGATCTCGCGGCGTTAAGCTTCAACTTTCTCCCCGTAAATATACTAAATACAAGCGCAATTTCGCGACCCCCTACTAGCACGCGCATAGCCTCATAATTTGCGAAAGTGTTTTAAAATTTTTTTAATCTAAACTTCCACGTACTGCGCCCAGCGGTATGTTCGCGCGCTACTCCGCCTAGCAGCATTTCTCAACACTGGCGGCTTTATTGATCGTCAAAGAATTCGATAATCTAGCGAGTAAGCCAGAGAGCTGCTGCTGCTGCCCCCTTTCTATCTCACTTGCGTCGAGTTTCTCCTGTGGCTATATCTCTGATTTTATGCATATTCATATCTATGGCCATCTACAAATCCCCTACATAGCCTTTATGTATAAATTAAATTTAGATTCAATGTAAAATAACTTTATTTCATCCCGGGCAGTTATATGCGCATGGTAAAAATGGCTGAAACGTCAATTTTCACGATAAACGAGATTTTCAAAACTAATAATCAAAGTGAATTTGTAATTTCAAATTATTTTTTAACGCATAAATTTTTCCTTTTATACCGTGCATTCCAACGAATAATCTCACTGCACGACTGTATTTATCACCGGTTTTTTCTTGCTAGCTACAAAGTACGTACGTCTTTCAACTCGTTTTTAAAGCTGATGGATCGATTAGTTCAGCGTTTCAAGTTTGATTCGAATAAAGCGGCAGAATTATTCATCAAACGCTATTCCGACGAGGTCTGTTAGTTATTAAGATTTCGATTGAAAATTCAAATACCAATTTCCAGCTATAAAAATAAAACTGTTACGTCCTATGAACACTCGATAGATTTATAAAATCAGTGTATAATGAATAGCTTTAGACTATAGCAAAGGCGCGTACATACATTACATTTAGATGTGCATAAGATTTTGTCAATTTACCTTTACACGTATGACAATAATGGTGGCACTTTTGACAGCCGTAGGTAGTTTTGAAATAACCCTCTGGACATTCGGGATGGCACTCGCCCGCCGCCAGTTGCCAACCTTTTGGACAACTTACGCACTGATCTCTCCTTGGTCCCGAGCAAGTTTTGCAAGACAAATAGCACTTGGCACATTGACCCCTATCACTGTAATACCTGCATTATCAAATGAAAAACCATAAAAAAACTTTATTACGCTGAAATATCTGGAAATTATATGGCTGTATAAATAAATACGAAATATTAAATTGTTAGTATTATAGTTTTCATATTAACACATACAATATTATTATCAAAATGGTAAAATCTTTTCCATAATCTCCCGTAGCGAAAAGAGCATTAAATCAATATTCGAAATATAAGCACGTAAAGCAGTCGAATAAGCTCTTTTGTACGGGTCTTAAAGTTATACGTCCACTGTTGCCTGCGTTAAGCGGATCAATTTCTATGAGTGCTTTTTACAAGATATTATAAGGACGACGAAAAAACATTTTTTGGCATTATACATGAACGGCAATTTAAGAACAGCTCTAGTTCGGTACGTTTTTCTCATGTTAAATTAACAAAGCTCTTTGTAAAAAAAAGTTTATGCGATGCTAATGTAATAATAAAATACATATTTATAATTGTTGATGATGCTTTCTTTTACTTTTAGATAATAACATTTTTTTCTAGCTGAAACAGTTAAATTTTTACTTATTTAATAAGTAGTTCTGTTATGAAAGGATTTTCACTTATGAAACAGTAAAATATAACTAAAGAATAAGTAAAAAATTTACTTCTCTACAAAATTAAACTGTATCTTATTTGTGGATAATTCAAAATTGAATTTTTTCAAGATTCGTCTGCGGATTAAGTCAAATTTAACTAATTTAGCAGTGCATATTGATTTGTCTAAAAAGTAAACATTTTTGGACGTCCGAAAAGAATAACGACGTTTTATTATTTCAGAAGTTCATATTGACTAATTTAATCGGTCACAATTAACCTATTCAACAAGTTACATTTTTTCACGCGCGGCTTCAATTAGTAAATGGTTATTCACTTATAATCAGTAAAATTTAACTGATTCAACTTTAGAGAGCTTATAATTTTCAGAACAAATATTAGACAATTGGCTATAATGAATTTATTATAGCAATTATATCAGTGAATAAGATATATACTTCTGTTTTGATTTCTTAATGAATAGTAATAAATAACAAAATGCATACAATTATCGCGGTAATGCTACTACAACTATGTTGTAAATGTGTTTTAGCAAGCTGAGAACAATGAGTGTACCGAGGTGAGTAATTTTTAATTAAATTAGTAATAACCAAGTCAGAACGCAGCGGAAATTCATTAATTATGGAAGCGTTCAAAGCAAAACTTTCCGAATGATTTTAATGTTTTGCCGAACATAAACGCTTTTCGCCGCGTTTCAAAGTACATAGTATAAAATGCTGCTGCACCTTTTGATTGTTATCATCCCGTGGAATTTCAATTTCAAAAATTTCCGGATACAAAGACCGTATAAAGAGCCGCGTTATTCGAAAAAGTAATCCAATAGTTTATTTAGTTTCTCGAATAACAGTTAAAACGCGCAAGTCTAACTTCATTTGCGGCATGCACGCGGCATTCGAGGAAGTTTTAATGTATGAAAATCAAGTCGCTCCTCTATACGTCAAACATCCTAAAGAGCTCGTGCTCGGTGCTGCCGCTGCTCGCACCAGGATGGAAAGTGGACTGTTTAGAGCGAGCGAGCGAGCGAGCGAGCGAAGTAAAAATACACCTCGACTAGATAAAAAGCCTTCGGTAAATAAAGAGTTTGCGCGGCGAGTGCACGGGGAGCACAGCTACAATTTTTGCAACGAACAATATATATCGAGAGCGATCAGCGGCTACCGATGACTTTCTACTGGCGCGGATGAGAAAAACCGGGCCCGAACCTACGATCATGCTTATCGCGCCAATAACAATCCGAGACCCCTTACACATAGACATAGAGTCATGTAGACGAAGACTCGGCCGTAGAAAGCGCTCTTGGTCTTTCGACTCGCGATAGGCGGCGATCGGCGATAGGCCCGTGGACCGCCACTTCGGCTACCTAGAGGACTCACCCGTGGGCGCAGGTCGAACGGCACTCGCCGCTCTGCAGCTGCAGACCCTCCTGGCACGAGGTGCAGTTGAGCCGCGACACGCAGCTGCGGCAGGTGTGCAGGCAGGGCACGCACACGGGCCTCGAGCTCCTCAGCTCCGAGTAGAAGCCCGAGTCGCACTGGGCGACGCAGCGGCGGCCCTGCAGCAGCAGGGGGTTCTGGCAGGTGACGCAGTACTCCTCGGTCGAGCCGGCGCAGCTCTCGCAGGTCGAGTGGCAGGGCTTGCAGTGGCCGTCCTCGTAGAACTCGAAGCTGTCGCAGCGCGAGCGCGTCTCCGGGGCGCAGAGGCCCTTCTTGTTCAGGCTCCAGCCCGACTCGCAGCTCGTGCAGCTCGCCGCGGTGCAGTTGGCGCACCCGGGGGGACAGGGCACGCACTCGCGGCGCTTCTTGTCGGCGCTGTAGCCGCTCGGGCAGGAGCGTTTGCACTGGCCTGTCGACAGCGGCGCCCGTTTATTTTCCGCGGTCGAAGTCTTTGCCCCTTAGCCCCCGCTGGATGAGTCGGACCCCCAGCCGGGAGGGATGGCTTCGGGGCGGCTTTCCAAGGCGGCTTTCCAAGGCGGCTTAACGCGATGCTTTCTACATATTCGCATTGCCGAGGAATTTCTCTCATCGAATATACCCGCTGACCAATGTCAGTTTTATCTCTGACGCTTTATGGAAAAGAGCCCCGCGGAATGTAAAATTTCTATGGGTTTTAATAAAATGTTTATTACGCCAATAACGATTAAAACGGAATTATCTTTTCCAGTCGAATTTTATACAGTGACGAAAGCGGAAACGAAGCGCGGACCTTTAAATTTTAAAAAATGCACTGCTAAAATCCAATTTTGTTAAGTCCAATGTTGGAAAAAAAATAAATTTTAATCTCGCTTACGATAAAAATAAAAAGAACGATAAAGTTGATGCCGAAACATCGCTATTGATGTTTAACCGTTCAAGTTTATTTACCGACATTATCTAACGTTCCTAAAATAGATTCATTTTTACGTCACACACTTGATAGATAAAAAAACCGATCAAAATGTTCTTTTTTCAAAATGCAAAGAATTAATATAATTAAACTCGATTGAGGAAGTCGTAATGCGACAGTATTTCTGAAAAGTTATTTAAAATCTCTGCCGCAGCACTACTATTCTATTCCAATTTCACATTACTTTTCATTCGTTTTCATTATCAATCTTACATTTATCGACCGGTTTTACTTCTTTATCAATTTTGTTTGATAAGTAATAAACTACAATTTTTACTGTTTTTATACACTTTTTGAAATGTTGGTTACGCGTATGGTAAATGCGTGTATGGTAATATACTGTGCCGATACACTAATTTTTCTACAGTATTTAATACTTTTATAAATATTTTAATTAATTCTATAATGTATTTTTTAAATAGTTTTCTATATTTCTTTTACGAAAATCAAATAAAATTGTATGGCATAGTTGAGAAAAACAAATTTTATGCTTCTATTATTGGACATCGTCTACTTGCCATATGATTCTATAATACTTTATTGATTGTGTGCCGAATACTGTCTCTTTATGTACAAAGATAAGTCACAGTAACTGGTCTTAGTACAGTGATCCGGACTTCTACGTCAGATATTAATGTAAGTTAAACGTATATAGTCAAAATAAACGTAGAAGATTTGACTAATAAGTGATTTTGATACAACTAAATATCTTAAGTATAATATATAGGTAAACGTATGCTACTTTACGAGTCTTAAATCGAATTCATGACAGATCCTAATTGTGAAAGAAGATTTAAAGTTTATATTATATATTTTATCTTTTTACTTTTTCTTTCTGAGATATTGAAAGTTAATACTGCATGTCATTGTGAAATCATAAAACATATCGTAGTAAATGTTTACTAGCTATAAGTCCTGCATTTTACAAATATTTAAAAAAATTTCAATCATTACAATTAAAATATTGAACTTTTATTTTATAGCATAGAGTTCAGAGTAACCAAGTAGTGCGAATGGCAACGTAAGAAACCAAACATGGGTTTCTCTGTGCCAATTATATCTTCACAATTGATTAACTTTGATTAGTTCTTTTATGTAATCATCATTTCAAAAGTTTGTATTTTGTAACGAAATTCTATATTTTAGGTAGTTTACTGTAAGAAATCAGCTTTTCGCGTGTTTTTTTTTTAAATAACCCAATTTTACATTCTGCTCGCTTTGAACAATTTTAAACAAATGTAGTCATTTTGCTCGCGGTATTGAATGAAAGTCCCTTTAACGCGTACCATATAAAGGCAACTGTATCGAGGCATTTTCATTCTAAATTATTTGGCATGCTGAATGAACGTTTACGCAAAAAAAAAAAAAAGAAAAGAAAAGAAAGTGTAAAATAATAGTCAGATGTTGGGCTGTTGCGCTCGTGATCGATGCAGCGGAGAGAAGATATCGCGCGCGTATATGTTTTTCTATAGCTGCATCACTGTATTGAATTCCGAGAGAGTGTATACCGTTGAAAGTAAGAAGTTGCGACTGAAAGAGCTAATTGTACCGCAATCGCAAAAAGAAAAAGGAGCAGAGGGAGAGAGAGAGAGAGAGAGAGAGAGAGAGGGGGGGGGGAAGAAGAGGGAAAGAAGAGGGAAAGAAGAGAGATGAAGAGAAAAGAAGCGGAGCCGACCGAAAGCGGCAGGCAGTCAGCTCAGCGTCTATGTAGCGCGGGCACACAAGGAGAGCAGAGAGGAAAAAGCGAGAAAGCTTTTTGCGGTTGTGTAAGCGAGTTGCGGCTCTCCATGTAGTAGTATCGAAGTGCAGCACGGGAGAAGGCGCTCGTTCGCGCGCGCGCGCGCTTGGAAAGCCGTCAAACCCGTCGGCTCGCATCTGCGGGGCCGGGCAAGCAGAGCGGCTCGTGCGCAGGGAGTATATATATATATATATGTATATGTATATGTATAGTTGGGAGCCGCTCCGCGCCTTGCGCAGAGAGAGAGAGAGAGAGAGAGAGAGAGAGAGAGAGAGAGAGGGAGGGAGCAGACTGCAGCAGCACTCACCTCGGAAGGAGAAGAGACCCGATCGACATCCTATGCACTGGTTGTCGCTGGTGCCGTTACACGTCTCGCAGCTGGGGTGGCAGGGCACGCAGTTGTAGTCCTGGGTCTCGTACGTGTACAGCGGACAGGCGGCGTAGCACTTGTTCTCGTGGAGTACCAGGTGGTGCTCGCAGCTCGTGCAGTGGTCCGGTCGGTCCGAGCAGCTAGCGCAGTTCGCCTCGCACGGCACGCACGTACTGTTCTCGGCGTCTGTTGACCCAAAGAGCATATCCATGGTATGATAGAGGGCCCCATCGCGCTATACCTACTCCCTATATTTCCCTATTTCCTTTCCCGCGGACGATTAATTGCTTTTTCGCCCCCGTTTTTACGGGCCGTGTACGCTCCATTTTCCCTAAGCCTATATATTCTACTTCTTTATTCCTACTGCAGATTCCTGCGGGCAAGACTGCTTTGTACTTTCACCAAATATACTCGAATAATTCATCGGACATCGGGATTATACCAAAATATAATGTATGCAGATTTGAAGAAAGCAAAATTAACTATATGCTCGGTTCAGCTGGAATAATAGCGTTGTATAAATTAACATTTTTACAGCGGACTTTTCCTCAAGCTTTACTTTTTCAATCGATGTACACTTCTTTTCATATCGATGTCGAAAGCACAGTGCCTAACTACAAACATACTATTTATACATATATAATTCAAAGTATTTTTTTATCATTGGATTGCGTTGAGACGGCGTCAAATTTTGTGCTAGTGAAATTAGGATCAGCAAAGTTTTCAATGAAAGTTTTAAAATTTTTGCTCTGATTAACAAAATATTTCGAATAATAAATCTAAAATGCGTGCTACTAACATATTTGTATAAACATTTGCTTATCGTCACATTGGGATTATTGTAAGTCGGTGTAAGGACTTGTTCTATGTACCTTGAAAACAGTACATAAATATAATTTAAATACTATATATTTGGCACGTGAAAAGAAATCTTTTTTATCACCTTTACCAAAAACTTTACCACCTTCATTAAAATATTAAGAAAAAATAGATTGACTACTTTAAGTATTATTTTTTTTTTTCAATATATTAAATGTTATAACATGTGAAAGCTTGACCCATTTGAAATTCTAGTACTTATATTTTTGCCTTATTTCTTTCGCACCCAAGCTGACGCTTACGTCCACGTTATATAACTTTTATTATTCTGCAAATTTTGCTACGAGTTATTCTTAGTATCCTAGAAAATGAATGTGTTGATAAAATTAAAGTAAATTATATTCGGCATGAATAGGTGGGCTGTGTATAATGATACTATGTCCGAATCTCTCTGAATAAAATAGTATGATTATAGAGAAAACTTGCGAAGTCTGTGTTATTATTTGGAGGGTGAAAAATATTTACTTTAATATAATCTGACTTTCTTATTTGAGGGGAAAGTTTTGGATAACTTCATTGAAATAATATAACTTTTGTAAAGTTTCCTTCAAATTTTATTTGGAACTAGTGTAGACATCCTCTGTGCATAAGAACAATTTCAAAATAATCAGGAATCATTTTTTAATCTTTTTGGAATTTTTCAATCAGCTTTATATCTGAGCATAAAGCATAAAGTATTCTAAGATTTTCTTCGTTGAGAGTAATTAGTTTCAGCAACTCATAAATTTATATAATCAATGCTATTGTTAACAGACAGTGTACATGTACATTTTGCGAAAAAAAATTAAGCCTTCAAATTATATATCCAGGAGGATCTTAACACTGACCCTTATTAAAATTGTAAGGTAAATCTATATGAAACATGAATTTTATTCTATGTTTAAATCTACAACTGAAAAAATTAGCTTCCTTATTTGACGAAAAATGTTTGAAAAAGGCCAATTTGATTACATCATATATTTAATGCATAAAGTCAATTTATTCTATAGAACCTTGTAAGGTTTTCTTCTATATAGTCTATATATATTTTTCTACAAGTAAGTAGAAACAGATGAATATAACAAGACACTTTTCAATTAAGGTTTTTTTTCAATATTCCCGTCAAGTAAGGAGGTTAAATTTTTTAAAAGGGGTTCGCTCCATTTAAAATAGCTTTTAAGCACTCATTTTTTGCAGAAGATTAAGATATTAAACATTAAAATTTGGTAAATATGTGTTATTAATATTTTTAATATTAGATTTGTTTTATTACATTTCTTCTATTATAATGTACTGTAAAATAAAATCTTAAAATCATAAAAGTTATAAAAAAATATATAGTATAAACGAGTATGTAGTCGCAAATGAAATAAATTTCTATTTTTTTAATTTTGCCATCGTCTATAATACATGGAATCGATTTTTCTGACAAATTGATATTAAACTTTCTTTAATAAATATAAATATAAAAATAAATTATAACTAAAGTGACAATTGGAAAGGTATTGATTTGATAACTTTTCTGCGTTTAATTGCTGCAATAAATTTATAGCATTGCGCGTATGCAAGAAAAAAGGATGCGATTGAAATGTGAAACGTGCGCATTGCAGACCGTATTAACTTTGCTTTAATCTTTTATTGTTCCGTGAAAACTTCTATATTAGGTAGAACCTCTTCAAGCGTCCCTATTCGGCACGCATAATAATATTGTGCATTATTTGAAAGCGTCAAAATTATTTGAAAACATAGTATTACGAATGCTTAAATATAGAGTGCAATTTGTTTTCGTCCAAGAAGACATTATCAATAGGTCTTTTCAATCGATAGGTATAATTGAGTAAAAAAAATAAGTTAGCATTTAAAAAGCGGCAAGTACGGCGATAAAGGAGGGGAAGGATAAGATAATACGGTAAGGTAATATGTTAGATGGTATAATGTTTCAGGCAATCGCTCATATGGACGGCAGGGATTAGCCGCCCGGCGGCAAGTGGGAAGGTAGAGCGAGGAAGGTGCACAGGGAGAGGGAAGCTCAAAGAGAGAGAGGAGGAGAGAGGAAGAGAGAGGAAGAGAGAGGAAGAGAGAGGAAAGGCGGCCGCGCACGTTAAGGGTATTAATTTAACAAGGAAAGGCAGCCGCTTGGCGCTTACTATGCGCAGCCGGCGGCGGCTCGCGTGCGCGTAACTGTATCACTTACTTTCGTAGTAGCTCTCGGGGCACTGCTGAAGACAGACCGCCAAGTCCGTAACTCGCAAGTGGGCAGGGGCGCACGAGAGACAGGAGTCCTGGCCGGCGCCGGCACAAGTTTCGCAGGATTCATGGCAGGGCCAACAAACGTCCCCTTGATTCGGGAAACTCCGGGGCGGGCATCGACTTACACACGTGCTGGAACCATTATAACCATATCCTACGTTCAACAGATGACTTAAACTCTCGCAAGCCCTGCGCAAGTCGAGCAGGCCATACCGCCTCGACCTCGAGCCGCTGACCTTTCCTTATATTTCGGAACGCCCCCAACTCCCCTCAACCCCCTCCACCACCGACTCGTTTTTCGCCCTTTATCAGCGCATCCCAACCTTTTACCGGCCTTTTTACCCTCGAGCGCCGTCACAATTTTTTAAACCTTCTAGCCCGCTCCAGTGAGATGCCTGCTTTATTAATTCTTAATGCGCGGCACAAAGCTTATTCTCATGGGTTGTAAATTTATTTTAATGTACGCTGAGAGAACGGACCTCCCATATTATATAGATTTCATAATCAAAAGAGTTAAATTACTAGTGGATTAGTGAGAACTTTACAGTTTACTTTACTTTCGTACAATAGGTAGTAGATAGAATACTACATAGATGAGAACATGAATTTGTCATATGTTAGTTTTTCGATTGCTATAAAAATAAAAATGTACGTGTTGATTTTTACGAAATTGTACAGACGAAATATGTTTTTAGTTTTTTAAAACTCATACAAATTTATATACTATTGTAAAGTGTAATCTTTATAGTTTATTTTTTTTAAAAGATTATACTATAATGTTTAAATATCCAAGCATCGCTTGCTATTCTTTATGGTTTAGAGTAACTTTTCATTATCCCAATACCCATGCTAGGATCGATATAAACTTTCTGACTAAACGTATAAAAGGTTGTTAAAAGAACAATACTTTGTTTTTATTGAGTTCGATTTTTATAAACAAATCAGTTTATACTTTTTTCCATTGTTTGATTTAAAAAATGTATCATTTTTTCGAATGCTCTTCTTTTATAGAATTTGCAATTTGACGCGCGAGAAGTTATACTATATAATAACAAGTATACGTTTTATTGACATAACTCGTTAGTAAATTTTTAATTACTGAAATTAAATTGAAATCCAGATATATGGGTTTTGACAATATGTTTCCAACCTTCTCTCAATGTCGATGGGAAAGGTATGACTTCTGTATTTGTAGTACATAAGCAATCAAGTATTTCATTGTAATAAAGGACATACGTGATTCTTTTTACTTCATGTCTTATTTGTTTCTGTTAAAATGTTAAAAAACACAAGTCGCGTTTTTCTTTTTTCTTTTAAACATAAACTCAATTAGATATAGTTGATAAAAAATGAGACAAATAAAGGGCGTGGTGACCTTATCTATATCAAAAGAACCAATATTCTAACAAATTACAAAAATTTTAGACCTTTATATATTTTTTAATATTATTACTTTTAAGAATTATAAAAAAAAATATTATATAATTATATTTTAATTTTCTACCTATTGCAAATAAAAATAAATAATTTTTCTATATATGATACAAGTTCTCTATTATTCATATTTATTAGTTTCACTAATTAAAATGTACATACTGTGTTCTTATTGAATAAAAAATATGAACCATGTACATTAAAAGGATATGATAATATAAATGTAAACACATTCAAATTTTTATTTAATGTGCATACATTATATATGTGAAAATATATTAAAAAGAGACAATAATTTTAAAACTCACTATTTTTTTTTAATATTTGTCGATGCACCTTTATGTACTGCGCGATTAATAATTTTAATAACCCCTTTTTTGAATATTATTCGACCTTTGATATTTCACGTACTAATCCTGTATTTTCGGGTATATTCAATCTGTATTTCATTATTATAAAATAAAATATTCAATTGAAACCATTGATTTATATGTTATGAGTAAAATGACGTTGGAAATAGCCTGATTATATTGGTGTTTTGAATCAATCGATCAATTCTATTTTTGCTTATTCATGACGCATTGAATGTCTGATAGCAATTTGCGTATATTTACGCTTGAAAGAGAGACCCCAAAAATCACCCGTTTTTTCACCCTCGAATTTTGTTTTAAACTAAGTGCTAAATGATTGTTAGTGATGAAAACATGCTAAATACAAAATTGCAAGTTGAGCATATTTTTAATTTTTGGGATATGAGAGAATGGAAGTTGTGAAATGCGTGATGTAATATAGGAGAATATAAAAAGATCAGTTATGGCAGAGCAATCACGGAATTCCAAGTATTTTTCGATGCAGAATCTAAATTTAGTACCAAGGAATTTTTATAACTTTATAATAATTTTTATACTGATTAATTTATAAGAGCTGAAATAATTCCCTATACACAGTCTTGTATTATATTTCGTTCGTAGAATCTCTATAACTCAATAGCATCGTTTTTCCCTATTTTCACCCTATTATAGGGGATGTTTTTGGCTCTTCTAAATTAATCAATAAATATGCGAAATCCTCGATATTACATTTGGATTCTGCGTCGAAAAAAGTTAAGAAAAAAAAAGAATTTGCACCTGAATTTATTTTGCTCAACACTAGATTAATACTGGATAATGGATTGCATGACAACTGTGCAGCTATCCGTTTTTCTTAGTTTTTATTTAATTTTTTTTAATATTTTATACTCTACGAAGTAAGCGCCTTTTCACAAAAAAAAAATAAATAAATAAAATTGAACTTTAAGTTGATCGTTTTTTTACTATTCGAAACATACAAATATAATTGTGAAATACAATAAAAGGTGATTTTCAACATGAAAACTTAAATTTTTATGACTATGAATTAATTATTACAATTTGTATTTTAAATAAGAATTTATTTATTTTTATATTTTGTAACATTACAATAAAGGTATCTATGAGTCGTATTTAATTTTCTTTCAATGTATAAAATAAAAAATATTATAATAAATGTTATGTAATTAAACAAAAAATTTAAAGGTTTGTCAAGCATAGAAGTCATATAAGTAATTCTTTATAAATATGAATAATATTAGAAGCCGAAATTGAATATTTTAAAATTTCGTAAATAGAAAACGGAAAAATATGTATAAAAATACCGAAAGAATTTTTACATATTTACTAAAATCTACAAAATACATACAGTATATATTATGAACTAGAAAACAAAATAAAATCATAAATATTTGCTTTTTATTTCCTTTTAAACTTTTATACGGCCACTATTTACATTAAGAATGTGAATTTCAAGAGTGTTTGACGAATTGATTCAATAAATGAGAATTAATACTATTAATTTAACCAATTATATATTCATTTTAATAAATTATGGTTGAACTGATTTTACTTTTACAATCTGTTTGGACTTTATTACTAAATTGAAATTCAATCAATGCAATATTAATGGAGTGAAATTTATGTTCAAAGAAATATATATATCGAAAAAGTAGACTATTTTTATGTGACACTTTGTATTGATGTAATGCTACAGATATTCTATATGATAATTAAATTAATGCAATACGAAAAATGTAAACATGATTATGGTATTTTATGCATTTACTCCAAGCTGATATCTCAATTAAAGTGAAATAAAATTCATCCAGTTGTTTTTCTTATTAGACTATCGTGTAACGGATTCTACATTATACATTTAAACGTATACTTATGTTCCTACTATTTCAATTAACGTGCATGTTGTGTATTGCAAGATTTATTTGGATTAAACAACGTTCTATGCATATATGTTTATATATATATATAGGTTTTTTATTACAGACGCTTGCACTAGCGACATAATGGGTATCCACTTACGTAAGTTGATTTTGTATTAAAACGGTGTCTACAGGTAATATTTTTTGACTCAGAGCTTTATTCCTCGCACATTTACAGGGACGTCTCACTGAACGGGTTTGGTTTCTTACATTATTTATTATCGGGTTTTGGATTTGTTTCAAAAGAAAGCGATTAGAGCCACTAATCCAAGCACAGAAGCATTATAGTGTAATTCCGAGTGAACCAACAAGGCTCGCGAGAGCTCCAAGGTCACACTATTTAAGCATTACCAACGATTTTCTGATTAATAATACCAGTAGCCAGCATTATTTTGTTAAGTCTACAACTTTGTAATCCCGCTAAAACCCATTCTAAAACATTGTTATGAAAAGAAAGATTTAAATAGAAACTCGAGGGTTGCAGAATGTTTTTCTCGAGTTATATTTTTGTTAGATTTATTTAAAATATATATAACTCAATTAAAATATTTTGCAGTATGCGATTTATATATTATGCATACACAAAACAAATCGTTCGTCGTAACTACTGACTTGTTGGAAAATTCAACCAACAAATGTTGGCAATTGTTAAGCATACAATCTTTTATTGCTTCAGTTGTTGCAATAACCGTATCATGATAAACAAAATGTGATGATTTGCTTTGGCTTGTTCTTACCTTTACGTAAAAAATTTCGATTATAAGAGCGAAGACATTAATTTAAGATATCATAACTTCCGTCAACAAACACATGTTGGCTGCTCGAGCGAACTCAGTTTTAATTTTAATTTTAATTTTCCTTATTATTAAATTGATAAGTCTTAAATAAACTTTAAATGACAAACTGTGATAATTTTGACAATCATTCTTAAGAGACTACAATTGTGTTTTTGTAATAGCGTATTGAAAAAATGGTTTTTAAATTTCCAGATTAATCATTGTTGAAACAACTGAAACAAAACATTTTTTAAAATCACGTACAATATTTTGATAAAATATCTGGTGATTGTTTTACTGATTGGTACAGCGAATGACTGATCGGTGTAAAAGAATTCACTCTGAAAGTAAATAACTGAGTTTTACAGAACTGTATATTGCGCAGTTATAAGTATAGAATATTATTCGCTGTAATAAAAGCATTTTTGTGTTAATAAAAAAACAAAAGCAGAAACTTGACTATTGATTTTAAAGGATAACAGCCTTGTTTTGAATGCTGCGCGCATCAACAATGAAAATGATGCAATGTGCAAAGAATCAATGGTCAAGCGTTTTATAGCAGTATCGATTGAGAGGTGTATTTATAAAGAGAAAGAGGGAGAGGGATAGAGGGAGTGAGAGGAGAGGCAAAACTCGTTGCCAAAAGCCGCGGCCTGGCTTGACAATATAAATACTTCATCCGACGTCTGAAAAAATGCCGTCAGTGCCAAGAGGGCGAAAGTGGCGCAGAGCACAGGAGTTTGCTCGATAGTCTCGGTGAGCAATTGCCAGGAAATATAAGGAAGTATAAGGGATGCGGCATACGTACGATATAGATGGCAGAGCAAGAGAAGCAAGAGAGTGGGATGGAGATAAGAAGAAGAGAGAAAAAAGATGCGCCGAGCGTCGGCGGCCACTGACTTGTCGAGGCGGTAGTTCTTGCAGGCGAGACACTGGGTCGGCCCCTTGCCGTAGCAGCCCTGGACGTCGCACTGGGGGTCGCAGTCGTGCAGCTGGACCCGTCTGGTCGGATCGAGGGACGAGCCGTCGGGCTGGGCGGGCGAGCCCGCGGCGGCGGCCGGATCTCCCGGCAGCCTGTTGGTCATGAGGGGCCCCGAGGAGCCGTCCAGGGTGGCCATCGAGGCCTCGACGTAGGAGGCGGCTCCGACGTAGGGGCCCTGATAACCCTGAAATCCAGAGGTAGAAAAGAAGTCGGCGCTCGGGTAATCGACCGCGGGCGGTACTGCCTGACTCTGCGGCACGACCCGCTCGTACGCTATGGGGTAATGTAACGAGCTGAACTGTGCCTCGGAAGGCGCCTGTACCGGGTTATACTGTCGCGTGCGTATCCTTATGGGGTTGGAGGCCGTCCCGTAGAAGATCAGCTGCCACTTCTTCAGTATTCCTGCAACATCCACCACAACGCCACACACCGCAAGGTTAATTCGTATAATAGCTCGTCTATTCGCGTGCGGCTCGCGAATATATATATATATATACATGCGCAGGGAGAGTCGGTCGGCTCTGCTGCCGCTGCTGCTGCCGCTGCTGCTGCCGCTGCTGCTGCTGTCTACTGTCTCGCTCTCTCTCACCCGCACTCTCTCTGCTTCATGTATATATATACACACACATATACAAACATGTACGTATAAAGCACGTGAAATAAGCGAACCAAAGCAAGCCAATCTCATTATTAATGCATGCAGCAGCCGATGGAGCCGCGGCCGCTTGCAGCCTTTTCCTGGGCGCTTCTCCTGATGCGCCGCGACTCCCGTGCGCAGGCTGTGAGGGGCTGGAGCGCGACCTGAACGAGCGAGTAGAGAGCCAGTGGGCCGGCCCCTCGCCTGCGCCGCCCGCGCACGGACGGACTCAACAGGTCCACGCGAATAATGCGACCATCATTTGGATTAAACGTGGGATTTATTGCGCGCGCGAGTCGCTCATATAGTACTCCCGGCGGCGGCGGGTCTCTTGCTGTATGGGCGATTTAGGAAATTCGAATGACAAACAAGTTTGTTGCGCGAGCTCAAAAACGCCGCGTGATCGATGCTTATTGCGTGCACGAGTGCGCTGCCGCTGCTCCTGCTCCTGCTGCAGGTGCGCCGCGGCACGGGCGTATAAAACGGTATTAAGATATCATGCGTGAGGCCGTACTTCGCGCGAATCAATGTCCATTCGTAATGGACAATAATTCCATACGCTCGCATTGAATTGAGTCATTAGAGTGACAAAATAACGGGATTAAACCCAATAATTTCATTAGATTTTTTTCTCCTATCCCGTTTTACATCGGACTATTATTCTTCAATTAATACAATTTAATAAACGTATTTAAAGTTGACTTTATTGGCATAGTATATTAAATTCTGCGAATAATTAAACTAAGAGCATTTTCAATTGCGCAAGAAAGCGTACATATGTCCCCGGAATATGATGAAGCGGAATATTTATTTATTTATTTATTTATTTATTTATTTATTTATTTATTTATTTATTTATTAATACCAGAAGAAAATATACAATAAATTGCACATAATAACACATTTATTATGTTGAAAATGAATATTTATCAATTTGGAAAAACAGTTTTCCTTCGAAATGTTTTTCTGCTGAACAGTCGTTGTTTTATACTAAATAAATAATTACGCGAACAGAGCAATTCCATTATTAAATTATTATAGTTACTACTCTATCGTTGTATAGTTACGAAATTCATTTTTTTTACATCGCAAACTATCATGCATAATGATACTTTTGTTGATTAATCATTTTACACAAGTATGAGAGCATTTTACGCATAAATGATATACTTGGAACTTGAATGGAATTCAAATTATTTGTCTGTAATTCGCATTTTAATATAAAATCGAATAATACGAAATTAAGTTATTCATATACAATAAGGGAGTAGCAGTCATTGATTAAAAATTTCGGATCGCGAATTCACGCAATTCACTCGAATTAGATATATTCCCTATCTATTTTGGGTAATTTTCATTCACGAACGAGAAGATTTGCGCTAATGCCGAATACGTTATCACAGGTAATTTGATCATGCAATATCGCTAATTGTGATTGGGTTTTATGCAAGTCCTGCATGTGCACTTATTACTTGTAAATATGTAAGTAAATAAACCCATATCTAACAGACAGTCACGGTATATCAATTTCTGTACCAAAAGCATTGTTAAGGTAAAATTTTATTAAGTTTTAGAAGTTAGTAATTTTATAAGATATTAACATCAACACCCTGGTAGAAAATTGACGTGTTCAAGTGGTTATAACGTGTTAATCAAATGATAACGTTTTGTGCAGTTTGTTGATAGTATACTTACAAATGTTCTACACCCCCTACTACATTGCCCGAATTTAATATGCTCATAAAAACTAGTTAAATATTGGCTGGAACCTTCTTCATATTTCTGCCAGGTCGGATTTAGAATTTGTGTAAATATATATAAATATAAAATTGTACCTTATTCGCATTGACTCAAAATTAGAATTTTTTCCATGCATTCGTTTAAAATTTGGCTTTTGTTATATTTATATATTACAAAACTGTATGAACGATATATATCGTATATATAATAATACAATAAATTACTGTAGCGATACAAGAGACTCTAATATTTAATACACCATAAAGCATATTTCGTTTGCTCTTGTCCTCATTATCATTGTTAGTTGTGAGTTTGATTAATACGCAATAAAAAATAAATTGGAAATATTACATTAATCGATAAGCCTTTAAATCTATGAAAACATAAAGCGCGAGTCGAATAAATGTATTTTACGTTGCAGTTGCGTACGGTTTAGCGGAGTTTGATTGTCACGTATGAGCATTGAAAATTAACAGTAGTCATAATTTTTTAACAAGCATATAGTATCGTAGTAAGATTATTCGATAGGGAAAGTCGAGTTTTCTTCCATTCATCATTTGAGACAAAATCGCTGTACCTTTTCCCGACGACGCGACTATGGAAAGCCGAGAGTAGTAGTAGAGTATATACAAGAAAAGTATCTGCACTCGTGGGTAAGATCTCTAAATCTCTTAAAGCTGACAAGGGGGCCAGTATTTTCCATTTACTCAGAGAAGACTTTTGTTGCAGCAAGTGTGTTCCTTTTCTAAAATAAAACTATGTAAAGCTGGAGGCAGGTGTATGACGTATAGGTAAAGCGGCGCGAGCTGGGCGATGTAATAATTTTTACCATATACGCTAAAACTTTGTGTACACACACTCGATGAATGATATATATGATGGCAGCGCGCAGTCGGATTTCCACAAATCATATTGTAAATTTGCCCTCGCACACACCTTTTGAAGCGCGTATATGTATATATACCGGCTGACAGAGCAATTGAAAACAAACAATTGGAGGGCGCGAATTAATAACTTTGATGCAATCGGCTGCGTACGTAGGTGCGTGCTCGCGCATTAATTTATTAGGCTGTTCGCTGCTCTCTCGTGTGTGCACAGAGACAGACAGAGAGAGAGAGAGAGAGAGAGAGAGAGAGAGCGCGCGCATACGGTCAAAAAAATATTATATGTACACTGTCGGGGTGTGCAGGGATGCGCAGGGAGGCAGGAGGGGCGGGGGCGGGGTGGGCTCAAGCGGCACAGGGTGAGGAGAGGGAGGCAAGTGCGCGCGCTGCACACACGCACACACGCACGCGAAGAAGTAGGAGCACAGCGATCAGTACGAGCATTGGCCAAGCATCGATTAATATCCACGACGGCTCACAGCGCATAAAGCGTGTGTTACGCGAAATATTCCGAGGCAGCAGCAGCAGCCATAATGCAGTGTTGCCGAAAAATCCCGGTGGCCATTTGCGCAGTCATTCGTTCGACGGTAATTTATATAGGACCAGATCCAGCGCCGGGCACACATATCCAGAGATGTTATCCGCGGCTCTGAAAGTGTGGGGCACGAGCCGCGCGGCGCGGCTATCAAAGCGATCAAGCCCCGCGCGCGCCCGCGCGCTCCTATGCGCACTGCGCTGCAGCTCGAGCTGCGTGCTAAGTGCGCTCTCTGCCTCTGCGCTCTGCTCTGCTTTGCTCTGCTCTGCTCTGCTCTGCTCTGCTCTGCTCTGCTCTGCTCTGCTCCGCTTTCTCTCCCTCTCTCTCTATCTCTCTCTCGCCGCCGTTAATATAAAGAGACACGGCTCGGAGCGTAGCGCACTACGAGCACGCCGAGGTAATTGGGAATCCATGGAAAAGCGAACGGCCGGGTGAGGGAGTAAAAAACCATGGCAAATCGAGTATATGGAGCGGCTGCGAGCAGCGAGACGGCGAGAGGAAAAAAACCGCTATATGTACGTCGGCGCATAATTGCATTGTTTCGCGTCAGAGCCGCGCGTGCACGGTGAGTTCGGATCGCTCGGCCTGGAGCGCGACTGCTGGAACTACGAGCTCTCGCACGAACTCTCGCCCATCAGCCTTTTTAAGTGCACCCGCGGGGATATATTCGCGCGCGTTATTAATTAGCGCGTCGATAATCAACTGCAAGGGGCGACGCTCGCATAGCCGAACGCGCCTCGGTGCAGCGGCGAATGATATAGCGGCGCCGAGAATGGCGAGCTTTGCCCTTGGTGCTGCGGCAGCGGCTGCCGCTTCATTAATTACCGCCCCTGCTGCGATAGTTCCGTCGCCCGCTGATGATGCGTACCGCAGCCAGTTATCGTATTAATTAGGCGGACCGGAATCGGCCGAAGAAAAATCTTATCGACGACCGATGGAGCGGAGTGGGAGGAGAGGGGGAGAGGAGAAATAGAGGGGCGCAGAGGAGAGAAGTAGGAAGCGACGACGGTAGAGCGCTGGAGTAGTAGCGTAGTGTAGGAGTAGTATTATATCAGAGAAACCGCAAGTGGCCAACTTGGCGAAGAAATTATCGGGCGGCGACGAGCTGATACGCGAGCTGATTAGGTGTCCGTGAGCAGCGGCCGACCGTGCGACGCGCTTAGCTCATCCTCGGGGGCTGGCTCGGATCACCGCTTCTGCCGACGCTTATACCGCTGCACCGACCAACGTGTGCGCACGCGTTAAGCTCCTCGTAAAGGCAGAGAGAGAGAGAGAGAGAGAGAGAGAGAGAGAGAGAGAGAGAACTGGGATAACGCGACATCACCGCCCGCCGCGCTTTCGCCTCCGTACCGAGTATCGACTTTTCATCTGCATTGATCAAAACTACTTTCCCACCGTGCGCGGAAAAGTTACCACTCCAAACCCCCCGTCGAGTCTGTAACGAAGAACTGATAATACCTTCAATTATGGGGATATAATTTGAGTGATTGTAGCCCCGCGCACGCGTCTACATAGAAACTTTGTACAAACTCCATCTACTATGTTACTTATATATATTTTCATTTTAATCGAAAATTATAAAGCAAAGAGCGAGAGCGACTCGACTTTGTGGAATAAAGGAAATGAGCACAAACTTCGAGCTGCAGCCTTATAAAAATTACTGTTTTTTCCCCTTCTTCTGCTATATATATAGATGTATAGGTATAGACAAAGAGCTACAGGAATATTACTTTATGAGGGTTCTCCTTACTAAAAGGGATGCGCCACCCACGCTAACGATGGAAATATTGCGTGAGCGAGAGAAACAAAACTCGATTGCCTTTTAGTAATTAAAAGCCTCTAAAACTGATATTGCCTTTTGTAACGAACAATCAACGGTAAAAATGAAATACGAACATTATGTAATTGCAAAAACAAATGAATCCATGCAAATAAACACAAGATATATATATATATATATATATATAGAGATGTATATATGTATATAAAATGTGTATTTATGTATATATGCACTACAGTCTACATCGAGAAAAGCTAGAAAATGAAAAAGAGTAAAGACATTCATTAAAGCTATAAAAACATTCTACTGCAAATCGTATGAAAAAAAAAAAAACAAACAACAATAAATTAAAAGAATTACACGTGACATTTTCTCCCCTCAAAACTTTCCATCTTAAATACGTGCATCAGTTGCGCACACTGTCCAGATCAGATAAATTAAATAAAGCCATATGGGAATATTTTTCATTTATTTCATTAATATTCGCTAAAAGGAAAAGAATATAGCTATCGGAATATATCAAAGTCTATATAAATAAAAATAAAATAATTTGTATAATGATGCCGAATGCATGGCTCGTTATACTGATAAAATACATTAATCCGCGACAAAGCTATACATGTGATTTCTCTGTGCTGGCAGCATATAATATTTTAACAGAGAAATAAAGATGAAAGTAATTTGTAACAGTAGCTAAAATCCTTAATTAACCATTAATGTGTATTTGTGCTTTACTCTGTATTTACGATGTTTCCTCTCAATGCATGTGGGTTCGAAACTCGAGCTTCTCGTTTTATTAATTGATTTGCACGAAGGATACATATATACCGATAAAGGTACTTTTAAATACTTTTCGACCCCTTTTATTTGGAAAATGATTGAATTTTGGATGGGCACTGACTTATATTTTTAATGATATTCGATAAAAAATTATATATGAAATGGGACTCCGTTATATCCACGAAAGTTCCGGATATTTCAACGGTGTTTGCGGATTCTGCTATTTCTATACTTTAACCTGTATTACGGCTTCGATACATCAGCAGTCGAACCGCCGCAACTAAAAGTTCAGCCTCCCATTTCGAAATTCATCATTACTTTATATAAATGGAAAAGAAAGATTGTTTGCGTAACTGGCGCTAAATTTAGTAAAACTTAACCGCTCTGCGGGAGAAAATATCACGAGGAATCGAGAGGAGTCGAGAGAAGTGTGGATCGAAGGAAGGAAGAAAAAGTCTGGGGGGAAATGGTCTGAGGGGCGGGAAG
>UELU01137004.1:0-10452 GCA_900490025.1 Megastigmus dorsalis
AAAGAATATTTTACAAATACTTTCTGAACTCTCGCGAAGAGGACATTTGCAAACGGATTAAATGTTCATAAAGAATTCTTCTTTAATACTTTTTGAATACTTTGTGAATAAAGAATTGGAAAAGAATTCTTTCGGAATACTTGTTGCCAAAAAAGAATTCAAAAAGAATTCTTTATGAATTAAAAAAAAGTTATTTTCGCTTATTGGGTACTTGCTTTAAACTAAAATTTATATTAAATATAATTGGTTCAGACTACAGAAAACTCAGAGAATGAATTATTGACCTGTATAGTGGCTTGAGAATCACTTGAGAATCACTTGAGATCTCAGTTGATTCTCACCTGAGTTTTTTCAGTAGGGATTCTTAAGTATATAAAGTAGGTATATAATAATCGTCCACGGCTTGTAGTCGTTTACACAATCCGTGATCCGCGAATCATACATGTACATACCTGTATATGATACGTATACACTGAAATCATTCGACTTTGCAATAAATGAACAAAAACAGCAGAATTTAAATTTTCCAATTCCATTCATGATAGAAGCATAAACTAAGTACCATAAAATAACATTATAAAAAATTGTAAATCGAAGGTCATGTAATGAGGAATAAGAAATACTGTAATAAGAAGTTTACTCATAATTTTGGTTAATGCACAATCGGACCATTTGGACATGGATAATTTTCACAATTTTATAGACGTTTAAAATACATACTGTTACATAGCCCCCGATAATTATATATTAATAATTATAGAATTGTATATAAAAAGGAGGAATATACCAAATATAAAAGCAAAAAAACATATATTTTATACAAAAAAAAAAAAATATTACAAAAAATGAACTAAAAAAAGAGAAAAAAGTGTAATAATAAAGCATAAAAAATGATATGTATAATAAAATAATATAAATTTGGTATAATACATTCATTACAAGAAATGAAGTAAATTTGGCGGCTTCAAAATCAAGAACACCAAAATTCATATTCACCAAACTGAAAAATATTCAGTAAATAAGCATTAAGATATCTCTAAATCTTAAATCACAGAACATGTGAGCCAGATAATCAATCATTACAAAAACTGTCAATACATAGAAATTATGACGAAATGTCAATTGGCAGCAGTCACTACATCGACGGTTCTTACGAAGACTAACACTTTCCAATTTTCTAACGAAGACTAATACTTTGTAATATTTCGGCGCGAAGACTAGTACGATTCAAATTTCGGCGCAAAGACTAGTATGATTCGTATTACGCCGCGAAGACTAGCATGACTTCTTTTGCATCAAAATACACTTCGAAGAATTGATTTATTTATTTAAAAAGTTTTATTTCTTAGAAAAATTTATGACTTATTTTTCCAGTATTTCCAGTAATTTCCAGTATGTTAAGATATAACTAAAATAAGAATGTGGCCAAAATTTGGGCTCCTAATTCGAAATGGAACTCGAGAAACCGCAGTTTGAATTTTAAACATTACCTCGATTTTCGCTTTTTGTTGCTTGATTAGTTGGCTTTTGCAAAAATACTGCGGAATTGAGCAGATTTAAGATAATGGACTTCGCAAGGTTTCATTTTACTCGCCTTGGGTTCTTCTTTTAAACCGCACATATTAAAATATCATACCGGTGTTAACGCGCTTCTGACACTCACAAATGCAAAAAAAGATTTCCTTTACAAATATAGCCGATTTCGATGATATTAAAACTGCTCCAGCTTTGCGAATTTTTGAGATATCAACTCAAACTTTGCGCGGTTCGATTTGTTTTGACAAGATTTTTTTTAAACGTCCCGAAACTCGCAAAACTAAGCTCAGAACGACGTTTTGATATTTGTTGAAAATTCAAAAAAACACGATGGATGGATGGTTGCAATATAGATAGAGCGTGGCATAAATATCTACCCTTTGAAGCTTCATTGAAATTTTTCAATATAATTCATTAGAAGCGAAGATATTGCCCTTTAAGTGTTAAAAAATTAAAAACTGTGATCCAAAATTAGATTCAGTATCATGATCACTACATAGTGAATCGTCCAAATTATCTTGAATAGACTGACAAAGATCTTTCTATCGGTCAGTCTACGGTCAGTTCTACAGTCTAATCAATATTCATGGGCAATCAGATTGCCCTTGTTTATAATTACCCCCGAAGAATCTGAAATAAACTTATATTTAACCCTGAAATAAACTTTTGTTAGTAAAGGACAATCTGATCGCCCCCCACCACCCAAACATGCCCGACGTTTCGAGCCGGCTCCGGCTTCTCCTCAGGGACTGAAATGAAAAGCATGTTTAGCCTCCTTATATACACATCCCTCTGCCCATCCCTCCTCTCCCCACCTCCAACACCCCTCACCCTTTTACCAATTTCCCCTTACAACTTAAATTAATAAAGAATGATAAATGTTATCTAATTTACTCGACTCTATCATTAAATTAACATTATTTCAATTCCTTAGAATGTGGATACTCTCAAAACACTCCCTCTTATATTTATTCCTAATCCCCTCTTCTAAAACCTCCACACTCCCCAAAATCGAAAGAATGCAAACAATTCATACAATGTTCCTTTAACCCCGAAGTAAAATTTGTGCTCCGTAAACTATATTGATGTTCATACATTCTTTTTTTCAAATATCCAGCCGTTTGGCCAGTATAACATCCATTACAATCTCTACAATTAATTTTATAAACTACTCGTGATTTTAAACATTTATCATCCTTGTCTTTACAATTACTAAATAACCTACCCAAATTATTATCATTTCTAAAGAAAACTTGAATATTCCGTTTTTTAAACACCGTTCTAATCCTTTCCGATAATCCTCTAACATAAGGTAAACTAAAATATACATTCTTCCCATTCTCATTCATTATTTGTTTATCTACCCGGTTCCTTAATTTACCATTATAAATTTCCCACACTCTCTCCTCAATCATTTTATCAATAAATTCTCCCGGATAACTATTTTTAATAAAAGTTTCTTTAACTAAATTTAAATTCTGTTTTCTACAATCTTTATGTGATAATTTAACCGCTCTGTCAATGACACCCTTGATCGCACCTATCTTGCTTCCAAATTGGTGGTGAGAATTAAAATTTAAAAAGCTACCTGACCATGTTGGTGTTCTATACCAATTTAATTTTACTCTATTATTATTGACTCTAATGATTTTAATATCTAAAAAACTCAATTGATTATCTGACTCGACCTCTTTTGTAACTTTAATTCTATCATGGATAGAATTAAACACATCCACCATTTCGTCAACAAAACATGCAGGCACAACTGCAAAAATATCATCAACATATCTTTTGAAAATAATTGGCTGAAAAACCAACTTTGACAAAGCAATACTTTCCAATTTTTCCATTACTAAATTCGCTATAACAGGCAACAAAGGTGATCCCATTGGACAACCATATTTTTGTTCATATAAACTATTATCAAAAGAGAAAATTGTGTTCTTAAAAACCAAATTAAGTGCTTTAATAAATTCATCTTCTGTTAAACTAGTATGTACTATAATATCAAACCATTTATCCTGTATAATTTCATTCAACAACTCTAAAGGTATATTTGTAAATAAAGACACTACATCCAATGACACCATTATGTGATCATTCGGAATAACAATATCTTTCATTATGTCATAGAAACTCCAACTATCTTTAATATAAGAATGTGTTCTACCCACAATCTTAAACAGTATATTAGACAAAAATCTAGCAAGTCTGTATGTTGGAACATTTATGGATGATATTATTATGCTATATGTCAACTGTTCTTTGTGAATCTTAGGAAGCCCATAACATTTAGTTACTGTACCATTTTCACATTTTAAATATTTAAACATACTATCATTAATATAACCTTTTGTTTTCCAAAGTGGTATCATCATCTAAAATACTTTGAATTTTATTAATATAATCACATTTTTCTGAAACTATAGTTATGTTACCTTTATCTGCTTTTTGGAAGATCATGTTCGGATTCTCTCTCAAGAATTTCTTCGCTATTCTTAATTCATGCAACAAATTACTATTCAAAAAATTATCAAATCTATTGTCTCTCTTAAAATCATTAATAACTTTAACTAAAGAACTCCTACATTCTTTTTTAAACTCCATGTTAAAACTACTCATACCACTTTCTACCTCTGCGATGATATTCTTGATCGGAAGAGTTTTACTTGAATATGATATCCCAAACTTAGAACCCTTTGACATAATGTTTAACAGTTCTTCTGGTATTACTTTGTCCGTTAAATTTCTAAACCAATTTTTATTAACATTGTTAGTTTGATTGACTTGAGAATGCTTTCTATGTTTTAAATATTCAAATTTTGTTTTTAACTTAATCCTATGATTATATTTTACCTTATCAAAGTGTCTCTTTTGACCACGAAAATATTCTTGCAAATCATTCTGTTCAATTGAGTGTTTTTATATACCATGGAACATCAAAGGATATTTTAAAGGTAATAATGAATCAATCCAATTTTTATGAATAGAGATGCCAGATAATCTATCAAGCTACCAAAGGTGTTAACAATTGGCATCTCTATTCTTAATAAGGCACCATTACAAATTTGAAGTTCATTTTATTATCTTGTTACTTATTAACAATTATTAATAACTATGTAAAATTAAGAAAAAGAGTACTTGACAATTTCTGAATAGATCTCAAAAATTTCATTAGTTTAAATTGGCCATTGTAAATTGGTAAATTTATTTGACTATGTAAACAATGAAGTAAAAGAGTAAAAGATATTATAATAAATTTGAAAAGGAAACTTTATACAGTATTTCTATTTTTATTATACAAGAAATTTAAATATTTTTTATAGACACATTGTACTAAATTTTAAAAATACCAAAGTATATTCAGACACAAGAGTAAATAATAGATACAATTATACCTATGGACTTGGACCTATGGATTGAATTTTCATACACATACAACACTGAATTTTAATATACTAACTTAAGTAATCATTTAAAATCATGATGGCATAAATACTTTAACTAAAAATCACTTAAACATATCAAGTCGTGACTGTTAACACACTATCTTACAGTTTGGTATAAAAACAAGCATACACATGGGCATCAATAAGCCAATGAAAGCAGCTGACGTAATAATTTGAACCTATGTGTAAGTAACAAGCCATTTAGCCTTCAAGATCATTATACAAAGAGTCGACTGGCAATGACCACTTTCATATATATCAAGTTCAAAATCCAAGTCTACTAATCTTATCCACGATTTAATTAATAACAATATATGCATATCTCTTACAAAATCACAGACTGATGAAAGAAAATTGTTAGCTAGCACACAGAGTTGAATTTTAAATATAATGTATAAAAAAAATTTAAACAATTCTTATATATAATAATGGCTTGCAATATACTGATTTGAGTACACGTTCGAAATCTTGATATAATTTTGTGTATGATATAAATATATCTAATAAATCAATTGATTAACTAGCACAATAATTTGAACCCAAATATAAACAACAAACCATTTGGAATTCAATATCATTATATAAAAAGTTTAGGATTTTATTTTAACACATAAGTAATATTAAAACATTAATAGACTAATTTTAGTACATAAATACTTTCAATGTTTACGTGACTGAAAATCACTAACATATCAAGTCCAACGCAAATCCTTTCTGTTGATAAATTAATAGTCTGCTCCTATATGGACTTGCAAATGATTATGCACAAATATTTTACATTATCCACATTTCGATGATTGTCCTTTGAATGAGATATTTACAAACATTTCATTTAAGCATTAAAAGCCTTAACCATTTGCGGCATACATTTTTCGATGAAATTATAAAAAAATAAGATAGCTGCCGCGCCCCTTGATAATTTTAACCATAAATAATCATCTGCAGATTCATTCACATTCACATTCACAAATATAAGATTACAACAAACATCACAAGATAAACAGCTTTTTTGTAAGGATCAGTAGGCAGTGGCAAATCGTAGATGTTTCTTGTACGTTTTTTTGTATATCTATATATAGCGTTAGGAAGTTTTGCACAAACATTTATGTATATTTTGTATTGTAATACTATAAAAATAACTTTCCATCGAGGGCGCCACTGCGCCTACATCATATTTTGCTGGTACTTGTATATTTATATGTAGCGTTAGGAACAATTTTGAGTGTGGTTCATAATACCGAAAGTCCAAATCCCTAAACAAAAAATTCTGAAATACATTTTGACGAAAGTCGAAGATCGGAAAATCGAAATACCGAAAGTTAAAGTTAGGAAAGACAAAATACCGAAATATTGCGAAGGTTCAAAATACCGAAAACCATTATTGCTACGGTCCCAAATGCCAAATAAAAAAATCGGTTTGGTCCAAAATACCGAAACTTTGTTATCTGCTTTTTGGGGTTGTAATTGAACGATAAATAACAGTCCAAAGGTATTTTAAAGTTCATACAATGAAAAATTATAAATGGTAAATTATTTTATAAAAGGATCCTTAACGATGAAATACAAAAGGAGAAGCGAGACGTCTATTGGTGATTGCGACTCGTCCGACTACGCCCCACCTACCAGGCGACTATGTATGATGGTGAGGTGGCTTACGCTCGGCGCAATGGCATAATACCTCTTCGTCCCGCATGGTACGCTAATAGTTGAACGTTCGGATTGGACTCTGTTTCATCTCGGAACTGCTGAATTTGCCACTTCTTGGCTCTTCCCTTTTTTAAAAGATTTGAATTACGGAAAACTCTCTTAGGATTTTAAATTATAGCTTTAGCATATAACCTAATAATTGACGACATATTGTTGGAAGATTAATTAAAATCTTGACTTATTGCCGAACAATTATGAGTGAGAATAGTGGAGGTTAAAGAGAAAGTGAGTTTCCGCGTTTCTTTCAGATTTTCATCAAACATTACAGATACATTCTTTGTCAAAGACATATTGCAGGGGTGAGAAGTGGCACAAGTGCTATCACCAGAGTATCAAACTATAATGTATTTCGATACTAATTCGTAAAGCAGGCGATTCTGGCACGGAGGTTCACCTGCTTCGTGCACATGCGTCGAACGATATTAACGATATAATTTACAGCTAAATTTTAGGCCTCATATAATTTATCGCTCATTTAATTTTTAGTTGTACAGTGCCACCGTGTAAATGACTTCAATTTAGAATAATTTTATTGAAATCAAATGAAATATACAAGTGCGAATCTTGACAGTTGGAATATGTCATCAATTATTAACAATTAAGAATAGTGTTTCAAATCAAATCAATTTATTTGTAATTGATAAGTGCCATAAATTAGTTTTAAACAATGAATTTAATAGCACCGTACGTACTTTCAGATCTGTGATAATACAACAAAAATAATTTTTTTCTGTGCCACGCCCGGTGCAATGGGCGCAATGGCATATACCCTCGCATATAGGGGTTATATCGGTGCGCTACCTCTTCATCCCGCATGGTACGCTAATAGTTGAGCGTTGGGTTTGGACTCTGTTTCCTCTCGCAACTGCTGAATTTACCACTTCTTGGCTCTCCCCTTTGTACAAGATTTGAATTTCGGAAAACTCTCTTAGGATTTTAAATGATATCTTGACTTATTGGCGAAATTACAATTCGATTAGCGCATAGTATATTGTCGATAAATAATCGCTCTTTTATTTACTAAAAAGAAAGTCTCGCCTGTCCCACGCATATATCTATATTTCTATATGTTATGTTGCTCGTAACGACAGCGGCGACGATTATTTATGTACATAGATATACAAATAATAGTATAGTATAGATAATAATAATAGACTCTCTCTGTTCGCCATTACGCGTTACCGAACCCGATCGTTTTAGAGATCCGATCTACGCTCGATATTTTTATTTTATAAGTGTAAATAAAGTCGAGGGTGAATGAGTGTGGTGCCATAAATAATGGAAGGAATAAAAGAGGCAGCGGCAGTCCATCATCACGAGAAGGTTCATCCCGACGCTGCAGGGGAACACCACGATGCAGTGGAGACTCCAGATGGACCTCTTGCTAAAAAACGAAATTTTTTGAAAAAATCTCATCGACGGGCACAAGGGCGTACCTATCACGTAAACGGCCGACATGGCGTTGTGAAGTAAGTGCTTTATATTTTTCTTGTATTATATTATATTTCATTTCTATGTTTTCTTACGTAACCACACTTTATGTATGTCTCAAAATATATCTCACAAAGCGCGATAAATTCAAATTAACCTTTAGGCTGCGAGGAAATTTCAGTACTAATCGGCCTCTCATACCGTGCAAAATGTATACATAAGGTCACTGGATATCTCAGATAGAGTGTCCGACCTGACTGCTGGTCGATATATCGACCACCACCGCAGCGTAAAGGTTAAAGAAAGTATACTTTCTTTACTTTCTTTATACATATATATTTTAAATAATAAGTTTGAATTAAAATTATGCACACCTCCCAGCCTTTATGCTCTCTTAATTCATACTACACGCGCTCTGAACTTCGTCCCCCACTCCTCCCTCCTTATATCTCTCTTAATTTCCCGCTAAATTAATACAAATGTACTAATAAGTTACCAGCACGCTCAGACGATATAGCTTAAGGGGGTGTGGTAGCGACAAACGTGTTTTTTCTTTCGCTGATATCATTTCCTATTGAAAATTTTATTTCGGAATATCATTTTTTATCACTAGATTAGGCTATAAAAAATTTTTGAACGAATTCATATGTCGGGGACTACCCCTAGACGGGGGATAACAGTAAATTAATGTCTATCTGCTCAGAATTTACAGATGCCAAAAATTTTATTTCGGAATATCATTTTTTATCACAAGAATAGGCTATAAAAAAATTTTGAACGAAATCGTATGTCCGGGACTACCCCTAGACGGGGGATAAAAGTGAATTTAATGTCTGTCTCCTCATAATTTACAGAGGCTCAAAATTTTATTTCGGAATATCATTACTTATCATCAGGATAGTCTATAAAAAACTTTTGAACGAATTCGTATGTCCGGGACTACCCCTAGATGGGGGATGAAAGTTAACTTAATGTCTATCTCCTCAGAATTTACAGAGGCCAAAAATTTTATTTCGGAATATCATTACGTATCACCAGGATAGTCTATAAAAAAATTTTGAACGAAATCGTATGTCCGGGACTACCCCTAGACGGGGGATAAAAGTGAACTTAACGTCTATCTCCTCAGAATTTACAGAGGCCAAAAATTTTATTTTGGAATATCATTACCTATCACAAGAATAGACTATAAAAAAAATTTAAACGAAATCGTATGTCCGGGACTACCCCTAGACGGGGGATGACGGGGGAGTGAATTTGATGTGTATCTCCTCAGAATTTACAGAGGCCAAAAATTTTATTTCGGAATATCATTTGTTATCATAAGAATAGGCTATAACCAAATTTTGAACGAAATCGTATGTCCGGGACTACCCCTAAACGGGGGATGAAAGAGAACTTAACGTCTATCTCCTCAGAATTTACAGAGGCCAAAAATTTTATTTTGGAATATCATTACTTATCACTAGAATAGTCTATAAAAAAAATTTGAACGAAATCGTATGTCCGGGACTACCTCTAGACGGGGGATGACGGGGGAGTGAATTGAATATCTATCGCCTCAGAATTTACAGAGGACAAAAATTTTATTTCGGAATATCATTTGTTATCATAAGAATAGGCTATAAAAAAATTTTGAACGTAATCGTATGTCCGGGCTACCTCTAGACGGGGGATGAAAGTGAACTTAATGCCTATCTCCTCAGAATTTACAGAGGCCAAAAATTTTATTTTGGAATATCATTGATTATCACAAGATTAGGGTATAAAAAAATTTTGAAATAATTCCAGCAACTGGCCACGTAGACATTACTTGATACATTAAATACATAATAATATTACTCTAGCTCATTTTGTCGTGATTATTATTTACTTTTGAGTAAATTAATGACTAATGTGCTCCGATCTCTTAATATAAAAAATGATTAATAAAATTGATATTTTTTCAAAGTGCCCCCTTGTTTGGTGGAGAAAATAAAGAAGAAGCGCAGGAAGCATTCTAAAAAGTAGTCAAGGTAATTAACATTCATGTTTTCCTTTTACATCGTAAATAATTCAAAATGTAAAATAAAAGGAGAGCATAATGTCATTACTGATATGATACATTGCAAATGTAAATAGCTATTAACATTATCGAGGAAATTTTTCTTTGCAAAAATTAAATTCAGTATTTTGCTACGTATGCGTTGTGGTCAGTAATTTTTTGTGCATTTTACTTTGGCTTCAGTCGATTCCGACATAAATACGAAAACCGAATTCTAACCTCAAAAAACGAAATTCTTAAGAAATTTACTTATAGATATGTAAATGTCGATTACTTCTAGGAATA
>UELU01137006.1:0-57171 GCA_900490025.1 Megastigmus dorsalis
AAAAATAGTAAGACCAGCATTCAACCGTACTTCATTTGTCAGAATGGACAAAAACAATATTATTTTATACAAGCTGATGGATGGACACTACACAGATATGATAAGACCGTGACATTAACAGCTTTCGATTTGCTTTTTAAGTTATATATTTCTGCATAAATTTAAAGTACCCTGAAGTGCTATTAAATTTCTTCAATTTTATAGATCATTATATTTACAATGTTAATCCAAAATCTGGATCATTAGTAGCCTCACTTCATGTGAGCATAAGTAATGTAAAAATACAGAACAAATAATATATTTATATATTTAAATATTTATCACTTTATTTTATTTTAAATGATCTTCTAAATATTTTTTAGGTTTTATCTACATTTTTTGAATTTTTTTCAGTTCGAATTGAGGTTAATTTCAAAAGAGATTAATTCCACTAGTAAGTTTACAGTGACAATTTCACTGGTAAGCTTACAGTGAAAATGCACTAGTTTTCTAGTGTATATGTCAACTAAATCTATTAGTTAAATATTTTCACTATCTTTTTTAGTGACTTTTCACTATTTCACAGTGACCGACTTATCACTTGGTCAAATAGTGTATATACACTATTATTAGTGAAATTTCACTGAAAAAAATTTAGAGAGTAAATCTTAAAGACCAGCGCCCTATTAATGTAGGGATTAGATACATTTTTAACCTATGCCGTGATGTATCTATTACCCCGTACCACAAAGTTCTATATTGTCTGCGTCTAATGTATACTGTTTTTTTTTCTAAGCAGCCAATATCCTACTATGAGAGGTTTATACATGCATTTCTAGATGTACGCCGTTCATCGCGTCGGCAAATGCATCCAATTGACGTACCTAACACGCGTATTTCAAGCTATCAGAGCTCGTTTTTGATGTCGGCAGCGAGAGCGTGGTCTGAGCTCCCACCCAACATCATTGAGTCTACTTCGATAGGAGTATTTAAGTTGCGATTATTTGGGTACTTGTCTACTCTAGAATAATGTGCGTTTTTATTTTCTATTGTGCTCCGACAAAGTACTGGTAGAGGTTACATTATACTGCACTGAGTTATTATAATGTGCAAATAATTTTATTAATTAGAGCTTAGATTGTGCTGCTACCTGTTTCATGCAATTGATTTTATTTTTATTTTATTTTAATATCTTGCTTGTTGCGCCGCTAATTATATGGTATGTGTACCTTTGCCCCTTACCGATGCCCCAACCGTTGTGACATATTGTAGTATTTATTCTACGTTTCCTCGTACAATCATTACGTTTCAAGTTTTGGCTTTATTTGTATGCGCATTTATATTTATTATTTGTTATTTAATATTATTATATGCTATTCTGTATATTGATGTTAGTTTTGGATGGCTTGCGCTGCTGCTGATTGTTGGCCTTTTGTATTTTTGTATTTTTCCCTGTGTTTTGCCATATTACTAGCTTTCCATCCAAACATTGATTGAACTATGTATCTATGTATTATACTTGCGCCATATGGCCATGCCTTGGCGAAATAAATTGAATTCATATCATCTCTCTTTCATGCTCTCTTTCATGCTCTCTCTCTCTCTCTCTCTCTGTCTCTCTATCGCGCTCTCTCTCTCTTCTAAGGAAGTTATTAATTATATCTTTCAATTGATATTTTATAATATTTAATTTAAAAAAAAAATATTTTAACTATTTTTTATTTTAAAGTTTAAATTATGTACTCGTACGAAGCAGATAAATCATAAATTTATAAATATATGTTTTCAAATATTACTAAGAAAAATACTTTCACTAATATTTAGTTTTTAGTTTTTTATAATATTTCCATTAAAAAAAATTTGAGGCAGATTATACTTCGGTAACTATGTAATTGAGATATGTAGTTGAATTCACGAAAAAATGATAAAATTTAACTTCTTGTAAAAGCAATCTTTTATTGAAGTGTTTTTGACCATTGAAATCAATAGGGGAAACCGGTCGAGCATAGTTACCGAGTATTACTGTTTCATACTTTTTTCGTTTAATTTTCAATATTCTGTAAATGTGACTCCAGAGAATTGGGCCGAAGTCGAAAAATGTTGGAATATTAAAAATTGAACAAAAAAAGTATGAAACCGTAAATGTCAATAACTACCTATACTCGTCTAATTCCTTCTTAAGTAATTAATATCAACCATTTTAATTTATAGTTTGTTCAATAATATAATATGCCACAGAAAAAGAACATTTCCATACGAATTTTACTCGAGCGAAATTAACAATAACCTTAGAATGTAGAATAATTCATGTGTAATAAATATAGATTAAATAAAAGCCAGCTAAATGTTTTTCAAGCATTATAAAAATTTGATGGGTAACATATATCATTGATATCATTGTGTCAAGGCTGGACTAAACGGTGTGTGGAAGAAGGGCGATAAACTTCACGGCCCGACGCACTTCACACAATTCGTATGATACAGGCTCACGCATTTTCCGAGTATACACATCGGTGTCGATGTCAAGGTTGCGCATCTTCCGCAACGCTGAAACTAGTTCAGAAAAGTTTACACTCAGGCCTCTTCACTTGTTCTCGTCCGTTCACAAAAGTCCCTGTGGAAAAGTTGCCTTTGAGAAAAACAAAAATTACGAGTATTTTCCGTAGACGATGGCACAAGCCTCTCGACTTAATAATCACGTCACGCGCCGTGTTTTTTGAAGTGGCTTGCATGTGACCGACGTCGGATAACGAAGGACTCGACACTTCGGTAACTTGCGAGGCGCGACATTGGCTTCGATCGGCCTTAAGATTTGTACACGAAGCGTACCACACAATCGAGTTATGCTAAGGAAATTTGATCTTATCGTTGGAATACGGATGATAGTGAAAGTACTATATTTCACGTTTACTTTCATTTATGTTTCACGCATGCTAAATAATTCTTACCGGTGAAAACATTTAAAAAACGTTGTTAACGTATTTAAGTAATATTCATGAAATATTTAATATGAAATTCTTCAAGGTGGAAATTTAGAGATCCCTCTGAACCAGCATAACAGCCAAAAAAATTTGATTATTTTATTCATCAACGTTTAGGTTGCGTCTTCTCCTTTTGCTTCCCTTTTCAAGCTATAAGAACACGTCGTAAAAAAAAATATTTTTTTTCACAATTTAATCAACCTTAAGCGTAAAATAATTGCTCTTATAGCTTGAAAAGGAGATCATAGGTATATGACGCTCCCAAAACGTCACTGAATAAAATAATAAAAATGTTTTTAGCTAATATCATCACTAAATTTCTATCTTTAAGAAGATCATTTCACATAAGAACAATAAAATCTACTATACAACCTATTTTATATTAAATAATTAAAAAAAATTATAGAGTAAATTTGAGTTATGATAAAGAAATACAAGTAACAGTATATATACATAGGGTGTTAAAGTCTTTCTTAGAGAGTGCTTATGGCCAAATTCATCTTAAATTGAACGATCTCAAAATTTGAAATTTGAAAATGTTGTTCTTCTTGGAAAATAATTTAATACGTTTTTTTTCGATATCAATAAAATTACATCTGATTTGAAATTCTCAAAATTTTTTACCGATACTTGACATGGGAAATTTTTTAAGATAATTTTTAAACAGTCGTTATTTTGCGAGTTTTTTATGCTTCCAAATAGACTAAGTATTTGTTTTACTCAGTTTTGAATGCACTTTCATCTTACGCAGGGTATCAAAAAAATGTTGTATTCAGTTTTTTCTAAAAAATGTACTTTTTAGAAATTTATTATGAAAATTTTTATGAAGATAGGGGGTGGTTAATACCTATCAAACTGTGGAAAGAGAAAAAGAAATAAAAAGAAATTTTTTTCATACCTTATCGCCGTGGTCAGCGTATAGTTATTATAAATAGACTTGTATACATCCGTGTATATACCTATATGCAATGTATACGAACTCCTCTTTTAAAACCGTACATTCTTGCGCACATCATTTTTCTAGTTTATAATCAGCCATTCAACACACACACACATTTCAAAACCGTGTACTATACACTTTCTAGTGAACATCAAGGTTTTCGTTTAGACAGTCACACAAACCTGTATCAAAGGTGAATCACAAAAAATAAAATCTCCACAGGTTTAAGAGATTATTGACTTAGATTCCGATTAAACCATATAACTAATTTTAATTATGTTATTTAAGTAACAAAATTTGTATGATAATTGTTTCCATTTATTTTTATGAATAAATAATTTAAAAAATAATTTAAAAAAATATGGACATTTTCTTTTTCTATTTATTATCATAAATAAACATTTGTCATTAACACTCGCATCAGATGTCTCCTCGCTATTGCTAGTTTAGGTTGCGAAGGTTATTTTAATCTCGAGCGATGCAGTTAGCAAAGCGAGATCCTTTTTACAGTCTCACTTATTCGAATACCGAATATTATTTGGGGTAGCCATTTTAATAAAAGAATTAATAGAGCGAACAAATCGATAGATTACATCAGAAATGCCCAGCTGTTAAGATCGCGTAGTACCCAGGGAAAGAGTAGTCTTAAGCGCCACTTTCGAGCGACATACGTAACAATTGGAAGAATAACGTTGAAGTAAAATCTTGAGTTTGAAATCACTTGTCACTTGATACTGTTCTTGTCCTGACGACGGCCCTGGAGAAGCGATACGGTACCTATTGGTACCACGAAAAGTTGCCAGATCGGCTAATGAAATTACAAGTTAAAGTGGTACCACACGGGGTATGCCGCTCTGGCACACCATTAATGTCTCCTTCATTGTTTTCTGCGAGAATGGCCTGCTAACTTAAGAAGGTTCACTGGTTTTTTCATTTTCGAGGGATTTTTTTTCAAGTATTTTTTTTATACTATTAAAATATCATTATTTGTACCTGGTTAAAATTTCAAGAAGCTGTACCTTCCCGAAATCGAAATCTTTCCTCTTTCGATTTTTAACATGTATTCCCTATACCAAACCATGTGAACAGAGACTTTTTTATTATATCATAAGAACTTTTCACAAAAGAAGACAAGACTGCTATGACAAAACCAAAAAAAAACCACAAAATAAGAATTTTCTTATCTTTAGAGTGAGACTGAGATATTTATAACGCTAAAAATTTACATTGAATAGCTATATCTTAAAATCTGTTTTGCTAGAAATTCTTCAATTGTATTTCTGAATCCCTTTACGCTTCATATACTAATTTTTCAGAATGATCTATAAAAAATGATATCGCTATTAATAAAAATGTTATTAAAACGCACGCTCTTATGTGCCCACGGTTTTACATCTCACATCTTAAAACTCACAGCTTTGACATCAAATATCTTGAAACCGGTGTGGGCAGGGGTTCCAAAATTACAAGAATTTATGAATAACGATTGTACAAGTTTATTTGCAAAGTTTCAATCAATTCGATAGAACACGAATTTCCTCATAAAAAACCTTAACTTTACCAAAAAATAGTTTAAATTTCTCTAACATGCTTAGTGTTTTTTAGATTAGTATATTTCTTTTAAAACTTGTTTTATAATATTAACATATAGGTATCCAACCAAAAAGATTTACCATATAATGCAATTCATCTAATTCATTCTGCTAATATTTAAAACTACACAAAAATCAAGTTTGTTAACTGTTAAATGGCTCAATATAGGATCAGAAGTAATATAAGAAATTTTTTAAAAATATTATTTAACGTCGCTCTATTTATGCTCCCACTCGGTGCTAATCAGCGACGGAGGTCAACGGTGTGTTTGTAAAAAAAGCATACGTAATATTTTACAGAGGTGCTTGTGTCAATCAGCTGAGGATTGGGCTCGAATCCATGATATTAGAAATGATCAAAGATAAGAGGATATTTTGGGTCAAAGTTACTCCAAACCCACCGTGGCACAGCACGGTGCTCTACGCAAAAATAATTTTCCTGACCTACAAATTCCACAGACAAATTCGTTGTCTATTCCACAATATGTGCCTAAATATATACGTGCTTCAAGTGTATTGACTGGTATTTTCCTTTCTCTCTGTTGCCTGTTTTTTTTTCTCTATGCCTTTATGCCATCGATTCGACCAACACTGAGAATGCTACACGTAATAAGCGAATAGAAGGCTTTTCGCAGTGCGCTTCTTTTATAGGTCATGGAAAGAAATTTATCAGTCTATATATTTAACGAACCATTTATAGGTAATGGAACTTATTATTAATTTCACTGTTTTTTTTTTTTTTTTTTTTTTCATCGAAATAAAATTTTGATATTAATATTAATTAAAATGTTAGCATAAGACAAACTTCGCGTGTATTCTATTATTTTTTATTTAAATTACTTTTCATGGTACAAAGAGAATATATGTAATCCTTTACAAGATTTCCATTTGAAAATAAGAAAGGCTGAAATTTCATAGTTTACATTAAAGTAAAGTACTTTATTCCAGAATAAACTGTAAAGACGTTGCGGGAATCAAGTAATTTCATTGTAACTTTCACGCTTATGCTAAATTCTGACCAGACAAATGAATTCTTGTTACTAGGTCCACAACGTAGTGACAGTTTATTTGGAAATAAAGCACTATATGTAACACGAGAGTAACGTCGATCATTCCTACGGGTGATCCGTGGGAATAATCTTCGACTTTACGCCCTTGTTACATTATGTACTATTAACGGTTACAATACATTATGTAGTACTTAAACTATTTCTTTTTTGTTCAAGTTTAAATGACATTTTAAGCCGAGAAACCGTAGTTTCAAGCAAAGAAACTCGTGTCCTGAGTTTTTTGTATGTTGCCCCAACATGAGAAATTCTAACTGGTAATACGAGATTATCAAATCTTCAAAACTGAATATCTCCAGTTCAAAAAAATGTGATAATAACATTTTCCGCTTAATGAAAAATACTGTTTGCTATTCACATTACAATACCGAGAAGAGATAACTGAAGAAAAATTTTCATAATAATTTATGATCATAGATAATCAATCATATTTATAAATATATTGATGATAATTATGTTTTAAAGTTATCAAGGGTGAGATAGATAAATTTAATCGATTTTTAAAGAAACGAAGATCAAGCATGAAGTTTCTTTTTCGCTCTTAGTTATAAGAAAATTAGTCTTATTGGTTCTTGCATACATAATTAATACATGTAATTAAGGATATGTGATACTCAATATTTATCGAAATCACAGTATTTTGTGTCCAATAAAAAAATATTTGTATAAATGCAAAATAAGGACATCATACTGGAAATGGCATTTCCACAGAGCGTTCGGATTGTCCGTTGGTATATAAAATTTTTATGGAAATGCTATTTCTAATAGTCTTTAAATATTCGACTGAGACTTTGCAAAATGGTAAATAATGGCCCAAGGAAGTGCAATGATGTCTTTATTTTCCATTATTACAATAATTTTGTTATTGGAATCAAAATACAGTAATGTCGATAAAGTAGGGCTACCACATAAGAACATATTATTTTACCATTACTCTTGCATAACTTTCGCATAGAAATTTTTGAAGAAGAAACTTGGTATAGTTAATATAATAAATATTTATACCTACTTGGCATTATAGTAAATGAATAAAAAGAGTATGTATACTATTCATGGTAACTTTTTAAGTTGACACTACGAGAAGTTATCAGGAGGAATCCATAAAAGCAAGATACATGCATTAGGCGCATAATAATGCAATCTTTCTCGATTAGGATATGCTCTTGACATTGATAAGCGACGACTCTCATGTTGATGGTCCATAATTTAGATAAGCCTATATTAAATTCTCATCAACTAGCTTTAATGTCACTCGACTGCATAACGTCGATTTCACGCGCCAATTAACCGTTGGTGGCTCCAGATCAGTAAAGGTAAAGTGATCGTGAGACCAGGATTGAATACAGAGAAAATGTGTGATCGGTGTCACGTAAATTTATAATTCTATTAGGAGAGCAACCTTGACATAACTGGATGCATATGCGTTTGTACGTACACAGTCTGTATGTATTTGTGGAATAGTCAACAGGCTTTACAGGATTTAGTTTGGTAAATCCGTAAGAATTTTGTTTATTTTTTAAATATTAAGTGACTATAGAATTTAAGTTTAAATAAATCAGTCATTAGTTGCATATAATCCGTTTCGTCGATCAGCTCTTTTTCTTCCTATTTTGGCAATGCTATTTAAATGTAGATGTTATATGCTTTATTTTCTAGTTCTTTTCTCTTCAAGGTTGAATGTACGACCTTTCCTAGTAGGTTATTTTCAAATATAGGGTTTAAAGCGTACAAATTGTTTGTGAGAGCTGCTGATTTAGTAAATTTTACAAATTAATTACAATTTTTGGTTTATCGTTAAAAAGTTTTATTGAAATATTAATTATAGTTTCTATAGACCAGTGTGGCACAATATTTTACTATCTTAAGTATTTATAAACAATGAAATAGTTATTCATCAATATACATTTTAATTCTAAACATAGTATCCTTCCAAAACGTGAAATACGTAATCAGAGGAAGAATATAAGACGAAACCATGAAGCAATTATGAAATTTATTTTGTATTTCTTATACGAAAAACAAGATATCTGGAAGATAGAGAAGGCCGCAGCTGCGTCGTGCGGCTAATTGACCTGTATCGACAAGTGGGCTGGTAGTTATTGCAAACCGACCGGATATAAAGTGATAACGCTAAAAGCCGATTAAGAGGGACCGGTGACCTCGACCGCGACCCTAGAGAAGGACCTCGGGTACTATCGGCGAGATACTTCGGCCTGCTGTCGCTCGCTGCAGCTGCTTCGACCTCGGCGTCGTTTGCTTGGCATTATTGGAGCGAGCGGAGAACCGAGGGGAAAAGCGAGAGTGAGAAGGGACACAGGCAACACCTCCCATCCTGAGATTTGCAGGCGAGCTCCTCTCGTCCCTTCGGCCGTCACCTTCGCCCAGTCAGGACGTATAACCTCGCATCCTATCGCGGATTAAGTAGCGAATACTTCCCGCGGTCATTTCAATGGCTGTCGCCTTATACCTCTAAATGTGGCACACTGATATGAAGTAATTAATGCAGATAGCCATCGATTAAAAAGCCAGATTTTAAGTCTGGATAATCACTTCAAATCATTTTGAGAAGAAGATTTATTTTTAAGTGTTATTGCTTCTATTATAATAAATATTTGATTAAGAATATATAAAACAGGTATGTTTAGCTATAAATAAGATTTTATTAGAAAAAAAAGAAGAATATTAGGTATGCAAACCTCTGTGATTTGAAAATAAATCCATTTTTTTGATATATATTCTATAACATAAAATCTAGTATTTTGTGTTAAAAATATATTCAAAATAATGAGTAAACCTTAAAGTGGTTTATAAAAAATAATTGTATATTAATTACAAATACTACATTTTTATTATTAGCTAGGAGGCTGATATAAAATTTAAAAAATATATTAAAAATTTTACTAATATTAAAATTTGGAAATGATTTATTAAAATTTGAATGATGCTATTATTTCTTGATTAATTTATAAATTATGTATTACATCTATGTTTAGAACAAATAATTAAGTTTAAAAGGCTAAGTGCCAATAGATCGGCAGCTGCTTTTTTTCACTCGTGAATAAAATATGTTCGCGAAACCACCGCCTCTTATCTAAGCCTCTAAACTAAGCAGTAATCTTCCAATGTCCAATGTTATGGGACCTACTCATTCTCGGAATTGCTGTCTTTGTTCATAGAATCTGGTATAGTGGAAGCGGACGTGATGTAAATATATATACATATAGCTGCGGTAGCAGATGTATCCAGTAAGCACCTGAGTCAGATGGAATGTGACGAGTTCGTGTCTGACACTCTTGTTTAGTTCTCCTGGATCATTGGCTGTGGCTTATCCCTTGATCGACGTCGTCTTCATCTGCACGGTACTTTACAGCTCTCAGTTGCCGCAGGTTTACAAGCGGGATTCCCATAATCACCGAAAAAGTGACGTTAGACACGGTGCATATGCAAGGGATGGACGAATCTCAGTGCGAATGTCCTACAGGTCCGTTGGCAAGTAGCTCCATAGTTCGTATGACTATCAGCCATAACTGGTGCTCTGTAAAGAATCGCAGAGCTTATCAGTGATGAAAGGATGCCGTGCAGTTGAACGATAGCCGCGAATATAATGTAGCCCCAAGATACTTAATAGTGTCTAAATCGTCTTGATCTTCTGGTCTACGATCGTGAAGTTAGTGTACTGCCTGTTTTCTCTGACGTTAGACGCAATCCACGATCAAGTAATTTTAAGCTGATATGAGCCATTTTGGTCGGTGAAGAACTTCTGCGATTGGCAATACGGAACAGATAGCCATAGCTATGCCTAGTGAAAAGGCAAAAAAATTGGAATTTTGGCAATGATGCACACGAGTTTTGTACTAAGGAGATTTTATTATTATATTTTTCATTATTTCGTAATTTTGAGATTTCATTTTAGGAATAATTGTAATTGTAGTGGATTTAACTTATATACAATAAAATCAATGCATTACATTATATGCTCTCATATTAGTATATAAAGTAATTGATGACTACATGTAACGACTTAGATGGTTTATTTACTGTTAGAAATACACATTATCCGCTACGTAATGCAAATCATTATCAAGAATATATCAGAGTGGCAAATTTGTTATTCAATTCGACTATAAGCAGATTGCGTAGGGATTGGAATAATCTACTTGTTATGTTTAGAGAGGTGGATAATCCAATTCATTTTACAACACTTGTCAAATCCTATGCTTGGAACAATTATTAAAGATTATTATTGTTTTCCGAATGCAATTCATATGTTTTGAACAATTTTGAAGATTGTTATTTGTTTTCTAAATAAGAATGTAGGAGTGCTTGGTTAACAAGTCTTAAAAAATAAGTTTACTGCAAGCTTTGACCGCTGTAGTGCCAGTTGTGGACACATTTGTTTATAAAGTTCTGTTTAGTTACATATTAATATACCATTGTATTAATCATGTGCGAATTGAATTGTTGTTTAATTATATAGATATTACATTTTTAAAGTTGACAGTTTTTTATTGCTTCAAAGATTGGTTCAAAACATGACCTGGACAGTAGCAGCGGCCAAAATAGGTACATCTACTCTGTTTGTGCTTAAATTCAGTTTTCTAGCTGCTATTTACCTTTCTCAGTGTGCAATATATAGAAATGTCCGCTGTCGACATTTCTGTCGCAAATGGTAACATTGCGGATCATTTAAGCTACATGAACTTTAAAATGGACACACGCGTATACATGTATATATGCAGAAGCTCTGAAAAGCATTATAAATGGTTATAGTGGAGTGTATACTTATACGTGGCGTCTATCGTCCGATAATCTATAACCAAATAGCGCGCGCAAAGCGTTTCAGTCGTGCCTCTTGCTCCCTCGTTATTTTTCATTTACTGCAAAACTGCAGGCAGAATAAGAGAAGAAAAGTATAGAGCGAGCCAAAGAGAGAGAGAGAGAGAGAGAGAGAGAGAGAGAGAGAGAGAGAAAGTGGCGTCGCACCGTAAAACGCAGCTTGCAGCCGTTTCTCTCAAATCCAGCACGTCCTCGGTCGTATATATACCGAGTATCCCAGTGTATATAGTTTGCCGGTCTCTCATTGTGTGTTGCGCGTTGTCTCGTATACTTTTTCAGGCGCACCGGCGAGAAGCGACGGCGGCGGCGGGGCGGCAGCTTTTAAAGCGACCTTTCTCTCGATCGGCTCTAAGCGATGATGAATGCTTCTTTCTTCATCGCTAAGCTCCCGTGATTTGTGATTCGAAAGATGGGTCAGGGGTACGCCCGTTTCAGGCCAGACGTTTTTTTCCCGACTCTTTCTTTTTTTTTGCATAAGTAATTCGAGCAAGGATATTCTTATTAATCAAACTTCTGTTATTGAGACGGCAAAGGTCTTTTGTACTCTCTTCCATTTTTTTACAAGCGATGAATAAAATTCACGAATCCTTCAGGTTTGTTATAAATGACGAGATGACTGGGATAAAATCTGGTGCTTGTGTTACCGTAAAAATAATTATAAGAAAGGAATATGCTTGTAATGAAAGAATGTAGAGAAAGAAAGTGATACTTAATATTTTTCCTCTTCTTTTAGTTTAAATACGATTAAGAGTCAGCATATATTTTGTCTTAATCATTGATAAAAAGAAATATATTTGTATGGATTCCAGTACGTCGTACCTATTTGTAATCATTTCTAAGCTTATAAAATATACAACTCATGGACAAATGATATTGTAATGAATATAAACTCTTATTTATTTTATATAAATTATAAATTTTAACAAAATATTCATAAGAATATTCATTGTTCTATTAATTTACAGTATAATCGTAGCTCCGGGTCTCTTCATATTAAAAACATTAATGATGAATGAACATCAAGAAGAAAACTTTTATACAAGTACATTTAGAGTAGAAAATATATTTTATAAGAAACTACAAAAATTTTTATGTACATGTATGTACACAAAAATTAATAAAAATATTAATCGAATGTTTTACATATTGGTAATATCTTCATACAGTATGTCATCTTAAACTATTTGAAAGTTATTTTATGCACATGCATTACTATTACCGCATTCTCAACCAAACAATCGCAATAATAAAAAAGTCAAATTTTGGTTTTTACAGATTCCTTTAACTTTCTATTATTAAAAGAAACGAGTTAAGATCCTTTTAACTCAATAATTTAATCTCAAATTTGAGCTATCCGTTATAATTATATGCAGATTTGCAACACATTCTGTGCTGTTAACGAAGCTACTTACAATCTACGCAGTACATAATCATAAGTGTCTAAAGTATTTCTACATGAGTATTTAAAATTACAAAGTTATATATGATATGCTCTGGTATTGTTCTATACAAATGTACAAAACTGTAATGCTCTCTTACCGATCTAGAAACTTAATTATGTTGTTAGTATTGGCTTCGTCGCTCTCTTTTTATATATTTTTCTTACGAGAGCGATAAAATACGTATGACTGTGTTATTCACGAATACACCATCTAAATGGTTATAATGGTATTTATGGAAAATGAACAATCTAGAAAGTATTAATAAGTTCTCAGTACATAGGATATTTTTAATTATATATATCGATAATCCAAAGTATTATTTTAAAAGTGTAAAGCTATACAGCTTACTATTGATGTATATTAGTAGAAAAAACCATCAAGTTTTCAAACATATTGCATCCCATGCATAGAGATTAGAATAATAAACTAATTGAAAGATGAATAAAAATTGAATCAAATGGGTGTAGGAGTTAATGCAAAATTAAAGCCATATGGAAAGGAGACCTACATAAAGGGAAGGAGGTTGGCTCCCTTAAGAGAAAAGTGGATGGCGAGGTCCAGTCGCTTATATAAATTAAAAAAAAAAAAAAAACAGCTCCCTCATCTTCGATCGCGGGCACGCGCCTGCACGAAAGCGAAAGTTTCACTTTTCAAGTCCATTAAGTCCGAGTGTCAGGGACGACGGTGCATCGAGTTGCTTATCATCCCTCAAGTGAAGTTTCGCCTCGGTCTGGCGTAAATGACGCGTTCGCTATCGGCCGTACGTAGGAGCGTCGCTACGCCGCCGATTCCCGTTGCGCTGGCCGTCCCCGTTAGCATCGCCTTATTGCCCTTGCCGTGGAGAAAAGTCGAGGAGGAGCCGCCGATGGGCAGAGTGCCGATCATCGGGTTGAGGGAGCGCGAGGGCAGTGGATGCTCCTGTATCACGGTCTCGGTGATGTTGTTCAGGTTCTCGGCCTCGGAGAAGGTGCGCCTGTGCCCGGTCGAGTAGATCGCCGTTGTACTGCTGAAGCCGTTGTTACTGTGACGAGCAAAAGACACGTATTTAAGTATTGGATGAACTTGTATACTTTTTTGGAAAGTAAGTGCGGTTAGCGTGGGAAAGCATGAACTTTTTTAAATGGAGCTGTTTCTGAATAATACGAAATGATTCTGGTCCAACTTTAAAAATGTAGCTTTTAAAAATCGTTTCAAAAATAAACATACGAATGTGAAAGAAATATATAGTCATGTGCATATGGTATACATGCTTAGTTACATCGAGCTCTATCACGAATTAGTTCTCATTGTTCTGTTAAAATCCGATATTTCATATATAGGTTCATGCTTACTTGTGTCGCTGCTTCTGGTCGAGCAGCATAGTCTGGAACCTCCTATCGCATTGTAGGCTAGTGCTGGCAGGTTCCGGCTGGTATATCGATTCTAGATTCGTGAAAGAGTGGAAGCGGTGTCGCTTGCGGGACAGTTGCGAGGGATCGCGGATATTATTATTATTGTTGTTGTTGTTATTGCCATTGGTGGCAGATCGGATGTCGTGGCCTCGGGCGCGATGCTGGTGCTGCTGGTGGTGGTGGCCGTGCGACGTCGACTGCTGATGCTGGAGGGACTTGAGCGAGTCCTCGTAGCCGCTGAAATTACCAAGAGATTGAATTTCCCGAATCGCTGGACTCTGCGCCACTTTATAAGGAGCCTTGATGTGTGTTTTTGTGCATCGCGCGCACGACTTTACCGGCTATATAGGGATATTACTTTCGCTACACTCGGCGTTTAGCCTCTCCTTGTACCCCCGGCAGACTATCGCCTTATTTCTGTATCATTATTTAGGAGTTTCAATTTCGAAAAGCTCAAGGCTTACATTTAATTTATTGGGTCTTATTAAAAGTTAATAACTTTCTCATGATGTAACTTTTCTCCGTATCTTGTTCATGTGTAATTCAATCATCAAATGCTCCTAAATAGTTGTTTCAAGCATTATAAAAAGTAATTAGCATTTGGTGAAAAGATATATAGATTTTTACAAAAAATAAATTAGTTTAATTTATCGGTTATTTCACTTGTATGAATCTATATCAATCTATATATATTTTAAAGATGTTTGAAGGCAAAGTGTTACAAGAAATAGATAAAAATGAGTAACAGTACAGTTATATACGGAAGCAACACTAAAGAAAATTCAGAGTGCAAAAAGTCGTTATGAATATAGAATAGAGTGTTATCTATAAGCTTGAAGCAACAGAATAGACAATTACTATTAATTTAATATCTCAACAGATGCATCTTTATAGTATTACCTATATAGAGAGTTAATATTTCGTTCTTTGTAAATAACGCAGGGTTTCTTTAATAACTGCATGCTCATAATTCTACAGTTCTGCAATAAGCAAATACAGATAACTTATACATAGGGTCAAATTCAATAATAAATTAATCATTATTCTACTATATTTGAATTGTTGTACATAATATTACAATGTTTGTGTGGTAGTAGAGTTAGTACTTTTTCAATAGAAAAGTGAAGTTGTTTATAAGAATTATCTTGTAGTTAAAGTGTCTAAGTAATATTAATACTCCAGAAATCGAAAATTGAATGTGCGAACTGCTCTTTATATTCAATATAACTAACATTACATTGAAAAAGTACCAGATTTTTACAATGTTACATCAACAATGACATATTAAAATTTTTCAAATCGATATACATAATCTTTTAAACCGCGTATGTAAAGCGTTATGGAGGATCCAGACCCTGACACGAATTGGAAATGTATGAAACATGCATTATCATTTAAAGTATAAAACTATGTTTAATTTAAAAAATAAAGAAGCCCCCTTCCTTGACGAGAAATGTTTAAAAAAAAGGCCGAAATGATGATTAAAATGGTGGAAGTAGAAACAGACGAGTATAGAAAGACTCGATTTTCAACGATCTTCAATAAATTTTTTTTAACTTTTCCATCACATACAGGAGTGAATTTTTCATCAAATTTAATATTTTTTCAAGCCCTTAGTGACGATGTAGGTTTTGTAGTTTTTTCTCTTTTATTCTTATCTCATCGGGATCCTCCTTTTAGATGTTGGGTGGTAAAATTACGACGTAGTCAGTTAATTTTGTTTTGAGATTTTTCTTCAGCTCTACGAGAAACATTGTATAATTTGATCTCCTTTTTATTGCGAGTAATTATATATCGCTCATTGTTCCTTATACTTTTATAATTCTAATATGATGAATTATTTTAAAACATTTCCATAACTGAAACCAAAGCTTTCCAATTGGATTTTAAAATTTCTATATAAATAGGATACACTTACGCAAATAATATAATACATAATTACACAACAATTATGAGTTTAAATATACTTTTTAGTAAATCTGAAAAGAGTTAGCAGATACTTTGTCCTGTATAGTATTTACATACCAGATCAGTGAGAGAGAAAAAGAAAGAGAGAGAGAGAGAGAGAGAGAGAGAGAGAGAGAGAGAGAGAGAGAGAAAGAGATATTTGCCAATAAGCATTTTTTCTACGCGATAACAATGTCTTGTTTTGTTAAAGCGAAGTGGCAAGTTACTTTTGTGAGTTCCGGTAAAAGACTGACTTGCTACTTTCGCCACTGGACGGGCTGGAAGAGTTGCTGCAGTGGCAGGCGCGCAGACCACCGGAGACTATGCCAGAATCTTGGCCGCTCGAGTGCAGCGACGTGGCCGACGTTTCCAGACCCTTCGCCGCACGCCTCGTGCCCCGTTTCCCTCCATTGGTTCCGCTCACACCGCCGCCGCCGCCTCCACCCCCTACACTCGTGTTACTGCAGCTGTTGGGAGATTAATACTAATTTGTCATTTTGCGCGAGTTGACTTCAATGCGATTGAAGTTTTCGTCTAATATCCATAGAACAATTCATCTGTGCAGTAAAAACTAGAATTTATATTTGCAACTGAAATTATCATTACGTTTTAAGTACTTATAGCATATGTACGTAATTGTTTGAACATAATAAAATATTAATTACAGGAACATGTTTTAATCTTTTCGTCATATAGCTTTGATATTTTATGAACGTCTAAAAAAAATGTTGAAACTGCACACTGTAGAATTCTTTCGGTAGTTATTTTTCATCCGATATACTTTCAATTAATAATACAGGAAAAAAATTATAATTTTCAGGTAATCAATTTTATATTGCATTAATTTATCCACAAAGTTTGGAAATTGTTATAGAGCAAAATATAATTTTTCAAAAATTGCATTTCTTCCTTATGCATATACGAAATACATTCGCATGCATTTTTAATAGATGTCTTACTATACTGGATCTACTCTACTGAAATATTAAACGTACCGACACAATTCAAATAACCTTTATCCATACATCTTTTTCACTTAAATAATTATTTATATTTTACACGTAATTAAAGGAAAACATCTTAAGATTCTATTCTTATTTGTATAGAAAATATTAACAGTTGAAAATATATACAATAAAAGCTTTTAAGTCAATCAAATCAGCTAACACTAGTAATACACAGTTAATAACATTTAAAAACAGTATCTCAATAAGCGTGCGTTACATTAATCACGAGAACACTTAAAAACCACTTTAATCAAAATTATCTTGGTGTACACAAAGTTATATCCAAGCTACAACATTAAAACAAGGAGTATATATTTGGTCTCGCAAGCGATTACACTCGGCAATATCATCAATTTGCAGAGTCGCAAAGAAAGAGACACAGCAGGAGCTGCAGCAGTGCGCAGAAGAGAGAGTGTTATAATTACCTGTGAAAACGAACGCAATTAGGCTCGTGCTCGCAGAAGCTGTGCTGGCGCATCTCGCCCGAGAAGGAGGCAGCCGGATCGTAATGGTGGATTCCGCCCACGTAGGATGGGAAGAGCGCGGGCTTCTGTAGCGTGCCGCCGCCTCCTGGCTCAGCCAGAGCGAATCCAACCGGGGCTCCCGTGTGAAACACGCTGGACCCGTAACGCTGACGGCTGAATAATATACACACACGGTTGTTTTTTCTTTCTCTTTGTAGTGCTTTTCTTGCCGTAGCGACGCCCGCAATCTTTTTATTCTTTGCAAATTGCTGTAGCGCGCTTGACTTTACTTCCATTTTCAGTTACGTTGCGCTTTCGATTTGGAAAACGACTCTTGTAAAGGAGCGAAAACGAAATATTTTGCGGAGCGACCGTCGTGAACTTTTTTACGAAATTAAGAAACTTGTTGCGGTTCGCTTAATTTTTTTTTTGCTTAACTATTGAAAACAGAGAAAGTTTCACGTAATCTATAGATATACCTATTTTAAATATCGATCATTTAAGTAAGAAATATTCATTTAGAAATAATTACATTAAACAAAATGACATATATTCCAGTTGAAAGAGGCTATTCACCAATTATATATGATGTTAGCAGGAATATGCGTTAGTAATATCCATAGACGAAATGATTGTTCGTTATTTAATGCGTTAATGAAGGTTTGGAATATTTGTATAGGTACTGGTATTTTAAGATGTTAAAGATGATATTAATTGGAATAAGTCGCTATGCAGAAGGTGAAGGTTATTCACAGTTTGTTTAGCGTTTGGTTTTGCATGATTATTTACTATAACCATATTAGCCAAGCTTTATAATGATTTATGTATTTTTTATTAGTTCTAGCACAGACTGTTTCTGCAACAGATTGCAGACTTATTTTACTTAAGTGCATGGCGAGTAGGTATTTGTATAAAGATTTAAGGTAATCGAATTTCGATTTTTTTAAAATCAATTTTTATCTATATGTATAAATGTTAGCGATGTATTTGAAAGATTCTTTTTTAAGAACTGCCTTTCTGCTCTTTGAAATAGTACTACAATTTTTATTTTTGAAATTCCATTGGTATTTTCTACTGTGCATCGTGAGTAGTTTATTTAAAGTTTGGAATATTAAAAAATACAGATAATTCTCAATAATACGTTAAACACAATCTTCTTTTCATTGTATTGATTTGATGGTCTTATATATATTTTAATAAAACTAAGAACTGTGGATCATATGTATATACAATAATTATTCCATGGAAGATTGTTTGTATCTGTATTTGATGAAAATAAAAAATAGTATATATATGCCTCGAAAGTACGCACAGAAGTTGCATGGGTGAAAAAATCGCCGACATATTAACTGCATAAATTAGCGGCGTTATGGGCGGCATGTCAGCGTTAAACGACCGTCTGTATATAGGAATGACAATATTTTTTCGCCACTAGACTCAAACTATCCCGCGTGCACACACACACACACACACACTTCCGTAATTTCGATGGCGCACGCGCAGTATTTCGCGCGTACCACCTCGACCTGTCGAATAGCCCTGCAATTTGTCGTCCCGGCATTCGCACAATCCGTATATAAAACGCGTTAACTGCTCCAACCCGTTGTATATACATGCGTTCAAGGGTCTTTACTCTACACACACACACACACACACACGCGCGTAACATATACACTCGACGCCGTGTGCCTATTAAAGTTCAAGGTCGTGGAGACTGTGTTTATCTGTGTGTGTGTGTTGAATGTAAAAGTGTGCAATGAGGTCGCTAAGCGGTGGTGTGAAGCTCACCGTAGCGGGACTTTATTTCTCGCTGTCGCTGCTGCGTGGGCGTTGCAAAACAAAAAAAAAACACACGAGGAGAGATGTCCTTTTTCACGGTCATGCGATCGGAGCGGGATCAACCGCTTAAAATCAATCGATCACTTCTAGCCGCAGGTTTAAATGCGACTTACCTTAAGGTTGACGAAACGATGCTTAAGTGCGCGCGAACTAAAACGTTCGTATAATTCTAGTTAACGCAAGATTTATTTAATTTTACATTCCTAAAATACATATGTCATAAATCCTTTTGCAAACTGAATAATATTAAGATTTTCATAATTAAAGTTATCTAAATACGGTGAGAGTAAACTAAATACAATAAACCGTAGTTTATGAACCATATGCAACTGTAAATAAACGGAATTGTTGCTAATATTACTAGAAGATTCGTTATTCGACTACATTCTGAATAATATTTTGTAATTTTGCACTAATTTTTGTAATCTCAAATTTCAAGTGTAGGCTATTACAGCAGTTAAGTGTAGACTAGTACGATAGTTAAATTAAGTAAATAAGTAGACAAGGTAAACGGATGGTCGGGCTCGAGTTTGAAAAGAAAAAATCTCAAGGAAACTGAACTGAAAATTTCATATGTTACGTACATAAATATAGATTTTATTAAATCTAGAGGTCAAAATAAATAATAATAAGTATAAATCTTAGGTAAATTACATTATAGCTTAATAAGTATAGTTATATTTTATTTTCTGACCATGGATATTTTTGGACAAACGGAACTACTTTTCATACTGGGATTATTCACCGATATCAAATATTAATGTTTTAAATGCAATTTAAAATTTGAAGTTTTCAGTAATGGTGTCAAATCTTGATTGTTTCATTTAGAATTAATCTACTATCCATTGCTTCGTAATTATTTAAATCCTCTACGTCAATGTATCAAAAACGAAAACTATATGTTCGAGTCTCAAAATTATTAGCTCAATAGCAACTTCATTGTCTACTTATATTTCCGTAGCAATTAACCGTATTTTTGTCGCGTGTTTTTCCGCTTATTTTTTTTTTAGCAAAAGCCTCTTAGGTCGCGACGCCAAATATTTTCGATTCAACTTCCTCCTCTGGCTCTCACCTCCGCCTCCCGCCTCTACCTCCGCCTGCATTCAACTCGATTTCGACGGCGGAAAAAGAAAAAACTTTACGAAAGCGCTCACCAGAGCTTTTTCGCTTTCTATTACTCGCGAGTCGGCGAGTCTGTTGATCTTGAGATCGCAGACACTACACATCAAATCTCAGTCTTTTCTCGCTTCGAGAGACACGTTAGAGATACGAAGTACTCTAAAGTACTGACCGAGAAGCTAAATATAATTCACCCAACGAAGACACAAAAAAGTCTCGGGCAGGGACGGCGAAAAGGGTGCGGTTGTGATGGAATTTTCCCCATGGTAGCGAGCAGTGTAGGTGCGGAGAACACCCCACCTAAAATGCTATAGACTAAAAAATGAATATATCACATATTTCTTTTATGCCAGTCGCTATATTTAACGAGATGATTTTTTATGATTTTAAACGCGAAGAATATTCCATATATTTGTAGTTTTACGAGTTGTTCCACAATGATTTTACTTTGATTAAGATGCTTAAAAATATGTATTGCATCTATGTATTTAATCCGGATTTATGTTTCGAGAATGTTAATTTTATATTGAATAAACATTTTGTTAATGTTATTGTTTTAGCGCGTATTTTATATAGTTAATTAAAGCAATATAAGAAATATTAGGGTTAAAATGTAAGACCGAGTGACTGAATACGTAAAAGCGTATACTATAGTGATTTGACACGCCAGTGTACGAATACTTTCCTGTTCCTTACCTCTATTACTAATAAAGCAAGACAATCACTAGCACTGGGTCTTTTACCTCAGCTATAGTTATTTACATATTCGTATATGTTATTTGTTTTATCTATTCACATTTTTAGCGAATAAGAACCTCATTACACGCCGCATGACTTATGTATCTCTTATAAAGTGTTCACTTATTTCATTACACTTTACTCGCTCATTCGTAATAAAATTGAGTTAAAAATACAATAATATTCATAGATTTATTAAAGTTTTCTTTTTTGCTGCTTCTCTACAATATTATTTTTGTTTCATGGGTTACTTTTTAATCAAAAAGCACTTAAATTGATTATAACTCCTTTTCACTCGCCAAGTTAAAGGTAAAGGTATAGCAATAGAGTTTAAATCGATGATTTCATTAATGTTCTTATTATAAATAGATAATTAGTATATTAGTAGAGATTGAGCAGGAGTTCGAAGCGATTCGTGAAAATTAGTCGAACGTCGACGAGCTGTTAATCATAGAAAAGACGATTCTCCATGGAAGCCGTACACAGCGCGAGGAATAACACTGATGTTACTGTTAGCCCTATAAATTAAAGGCAAGGTATTAATCGTTAATGCGGGTTAATTCGAGGGGGCGGTTAATGGATTTTTAAAAGCACTAAGAAATGCTGGAAATTGAAAAATTGTGACTACTTTTCAACTTCGCTATTATTCTACTCTACATACGATACCTTCACACGATAAATATCATTTGATTTGTCTTTATGCTTTTAATATATTCTGCACTAAAGACCGTAGATTCTCTTTTTCTTTTAATACGAAATATACTTTAGCAAAATAAAATTTAGAAAATGCTTGTTACCTTATTGATTTATGTCTATAAATCGAGAAGTAGATAAGTCAAATAGTAATAGTCATTCCTCTTATTAGTGTAAAAAGAATTTCAAATCTGTCAATTAAGAATTATGCTTCTTGTAAGAAACAAAATAATTTCATACAATATGCTTCAATAAGTGAGTATTTATTTTGTGTTATTCAAGCTTTGAACGTAACATTATCGAATTTAATTTTCTTATGTATGCCGATAAGCAAATTATAATTCACACATATTATGTACATTAAAATACCTAATCAGCTTTTAACCATACCACCTTAATCCACAAACGGCATTTTAAATCTAATAATTCCACTTTTTTTGTTGTTGTCAAGTCAAAAACCCACAACACTCGAGTTACTCATCAAAAACTGAATAAAAATTCTCGTCTGTTTTAATCAATCGCACAAGTACATATACTCGTCACAGTTAAATCGAAATGTTAGTTTAACCGCAGCTTTTCAATTTCCACCCAACTATTTAGCCAGCGTTAAAAGCGAAAGCGTGTACAGAGGAGGCAAGCTCGCAGACCAAAAGAGAGAAAAAGGAGAGAGAGTGAGTGAGTGAGAGAGAGAGAGAGAGAGAGAGAGAGAAGGCAAAGTAGCGACTTTGATGAGAGTTGGCACAGGACGAAAGGGGGTGTATCGGGCGAGGCGCGCGCGCGCATGGTACACATGTATAAAGGCAGTAATGGAAGGGCTCGGGTTGTTGTTTGCCTACCGTTTATTTCGCCGGACGCAGGCGACGCAGAGAGCCGTGACGAGAGCACCGACGAAGACGATGCAGCCCAGCACGACCACCGCGACCTCGAGGGTGGACAGTAGGTAATGCTGATTCGTTCGCCGCGGCTTACTGCCCGCTATGTCCAGGACCTTGTAGCGCTCTAGCTCGCGCTTTATCTCCGACTTTTTGCTGCGGAAGACACTGCGCAAATCGAGAAGATCGACGTTATAATCCATGATCTTTGACTATCTGGTTCGTGTATCAGTTGCAGCGGCGCTTTTGTCAGAAGCCTTTGCAATATTTCGCAAATTCAAAATACATTTTTTCTTTCGCGAAATTATTCGATTACATTATAACCACGGATTTTTTCTATAAAATCTGTATTCTTAGTACATTTCTGCAGTTTAGCACTGAAATTGTAATATATACATCATCGAACACGTGTTGCCCCAAAATATTAAAGAATCGTCTTCGACCTTGTAATACTTTAAAAAGGCTGCTCTAAGCTTCAGAACAATACTTTATTAAAAAGATTTCTTTAAAAAGATTTTAATTATACAACCTTTGAATATCTGCCATTAGATAATTTTACGGTAAACTCGAAACTCATATATACAGCAATGATTTAAACAATGCGTTATAATTTTATGCTCTATGCTTACTCATTATCAATCATGAAATGTATTTTGTATTAGGACACGCGATCATCAGCTTATAGTTATCCCAATTGTGAAATATAATAACAAGTATTAGTTAATTATTTTTAAAATAACGATTACAGAAAATTTGTGTATATCTTACTTTTGTAAAGTATCTGTGTCTACCATAACGTTCAGATTTGGATCCACAGCATACAAGTACATATCACTTCTGCAATAAATAAAAAATATAGATATACTCATTATTGAGCTTTAATATTTAATAATAATTGTATAAAAAAAATATTAACTTACGAAGTACTATCTATGAAGTTTTTATCTACATGTGGTTCAACTTTCCTAACTCGTACATCTAAGCCAGTGACGTTTTGCAGTGCGCTAAAATATAATTTAAGAAATATAAGCTTTACATTTTCGAATAATCGATGTATTTCAAATATCCTTTGTAAACTAATTCCATTTGATCAGGCAATATTTATAATTATAAAATGAATCATCATCTCACCTTGTAATATTCTCAATCTCCAATTCAATATCCAATGTGTTTGTTCCCATAATCATCACTAACTGTTTATTATCATCAAGTACATAAACCTTGAATAGAAAAATAATGATTATTAATTAATAACGCTCAACCGAAAACTCTGCCCTAGACATTCTAAAGTATAAGAAATCAACTCAGATTAATTCCTTCATCGAATTTCGCAAAGCCAAACGAAACATGAATTATTATCAAACACATAGAAAATAATGTAATACACAAGGCTATTTAAATTAATCAATTTAATGACTAAACTTGGCACAAGAAATATATTCCAAGTGATTTTTGTAAAAGGAGCACAGGGCGCGCGTAAAAAGAAAGTATCACGAGCTCTCGCAAAGTGGCCATTTACGAATGACAAACGAGAAATTAAACGAGCTGTGACTGCAGAAGCTTTTCCACCGTTCTCAGGGTCATCAACACTCACAAAGACGTTGGCGATGCTGCTGCGTCCGTCTTCCGCGCCAGCCCTGTCCGTGGCCTTGACATCGAAGCCGAAGACTCGGCCAGCCTCTTTCGCGAAGCTACCCGCGGCTTGCACTTGACCACTGACTGGGTCAATGGTGAATTTCGGCGAGTCCTCCCTGCCCCCGAGTATCTGATAGCGGACTTTGCCGTTTGTTCCGTCGTCTGGATCCTCCGCCTGTGTGGGGGCAAAATCAATACATCTTTTATACTTGAGCTTCTATTATAATGAGCTAGTGAAAGAACAGAGTGACGGTATTTTAATCAGTCCCTATACTCGACAGCTCGATCGAATTTTCCGTATGTGTGGCGTGCTATATTTGATATATTTATAGAATAATACAGTGTCAATATCGTACAAGCCGGCCTTTCTTATATATGCCCTTTTATATTCGACTGAGCGACGGTATAATTGATACTTCCGCAATCGATATTTATAGAAAATAAAAACCTTTAGATGAGTGCGAGTTATACATTAATTCCAAGATGCTACATTTCGATGCGATAAAGTGATTTTATCCTTGTGTGAATGTTTGCACACGTGCGAAACGAGTGTGAAAAGGTCACTCGAGGGTGAAATCTATATCTCCCTCAGGTATATATAATAGTATTTCGCGATACAGAGTGCGAGAAGCTCAATTTTGTGCATGCGTCTTTTTTCCCACGTGCGATAAATCGGGCTATCCGACCATGCGATTCTAAAAGGACGTAATTCCTGGAATAATTATACCAATACTAAACTAAATAAAAATAAAAATTAAATTAAAATTTTATTACTATTTTATTAACTAAATTTGCTCTATAATAAATGTAAAAACAAAAACGCCTAAAGAAACAGTTTGTTACAGTATATTTACTTTTAATAAATTTCAGTGATTTTCTAATTATCGAGAGAACAAGACTAAATCCTTTAAAAATTTATCCAAAATATATATATGTCCCATAATATTATCGTTTTTGTTTGCAATATCCTGGGTAACATAAAAAAATCTAATTAGCGCTAGAAGTTGAGATTAATAGTTTCGATCGTTACCGAAGGTTAATGATACACTTGGGTATAGATAAAATAGTTTGCATATAAAATGATATTTTGGACCTCCCGCATTTCAAAATTTGATTTGAGTTTTTTGATACTTTTAATCAAAATATTACGTAGTGCATTATATTATATTTATCAAAGTTAAATTAATCAAAATAACTTCTAATATTTTCAAAAGAGTATTGGCTGATACTAAAATTGTCTGAACTGAAATAGGTGGATCGTTGATGAAAACCATGATATATATATATTTTTATATTTACTGTTATAATAAAATACAGATTGGTATGATTATTATTATATTCTTTGAAGTACCTGATATTATATTTGCAAATCAAGTATATGTTGAAGCAATATATCGGTAAAGAAAAACATTTTCCACAGACAATAAAAAGCTAAATAACGTATTAATTCTGTTCTTACCTCAACTTTGATGATATTGTAGCCGTAATTAGCAGAGGTCGGTACTGCAGCCAAAATTGGCCTACCGTTCGTCTTGAACTTGGGCGTATTATCATTAATATCCTTCACTTTCAATATAATCTTCGCCTCGTTAGGCTCTAGTCCGTTTAACCGTTCGCCGACCACTGGGTAAATCATTACCGGCATTCCCCTAGCAGTTTTCACTTTGTCCACTCTCACCTTCAGTTCGTACCGATCCCGAGTTTCGCGATCTGGACTCGTTAACAAGTACAGTGTGCCATTCTTTGGATCGAGTGCGAAGTGATCCCTTGCGTCACCGCCATCTAGAACGATGCTATAGCGGATCTGCTCGTTCTTGTGGCTAACTGAAACGTTCAGCTCCAGCAATTTCATCGGCACCGGGGTGTTCTCCTCTATTTCCACCTCGTAGTATCGATGCTGGAAGACTGGTCGTTTAGAATCGTCTGGTCCTTCATCGACGTCCATAATCCTCACGATTAATAATGCCGTGGAGGTCAGACTGGGTGAGCCCAAATCACTTGCGATCACGGTCAAGTTGTACACGTTCTAAATGGAAATCATAATTGTTTTTATTTACATACAATTTTAATAAAAACATTAATCTAATCTTTTATTTCTTGATGATACATTTTCTTGTAAAATCTCAGATTAAGTTTATTAGTCGGGCTAAAGTTTAAAACAATTTAAACAAAAAAAGAAAAAGCTAGCTCTTATTTTATACTGTACTCTGAACCTCTACATATTTTATTTAAAAAGAGTATCAATAGTTTCTAATATTTTAGCTAATTTTATTAAATTTTTATGAAATTACTGCATTTTAATATGTATTAAAAATTTAGAATTAATCATTTTACCTTGAATCTTGCAATACAGAAACAAGACCTTAGAATTCGGTAAATTCAAAATCTTTACCTGTGTTTCATAGTCGAGATTACTGATCGTAGTGACTAAGCCCTCTTTGTTATCGATAGCGAAGTGTTGCATCTGTCCCTTAACGTGCGGCAGATGAAAGAGAATAACGCCGTTTCCATTACCAGCAAAATCGCTGTCGTTCGCATAGATCTTAGTGACGACTGTGCCCACTTGACTGTTTTCCGGTACAGAAGCGTAATAAATCGGCACGATATGGTGCTTGGAATCCTTTTTATAAACGTCCACTAGAGTGTTTGGCAGCTTTCCGATTTCCTGGTAGCCATAAAACGTTGGTGCATTGTCGTTGATATCCTGCACATGTATTTCAACGTCGGCGCTCGAGTACATTCTTACTGTGCCGTTATCTTTGGCGAGGACTTTGAAATTGTACAAGTCTCGCATTTCTCGATCCAAATTTCCCGTGACGTAGAATAAGCCTTGATACCTGGATAGTTAGAAAATCCAATATAATAATTTTCAGATTAAAATAAAACTAAACATTCCAGACCGTTATTAGCTTCAAATTTGAACGAAAGAATAGTGATTTAAAATTAAAGTAGAATGAAAGGAAATAATGCACGCGATAACGAAATTTTTGAATGCAGCAAAAAGCTATTTACCTAGCTATTTCAAATTTGATATTTCTATCCGTATAAGTTGGGACCAGCTCATAAGTAACGTTAGCGTTCTCGGCATAATCAGCATCGGTTGCCTCGATCCTACCGATCTTGTACTTCTTAAAGGTTCCTTCTGGCACATCGAACGAATACAAGGACTGTTTGAACACAGGTGCATGATCGTTCACATCGAACACATGGACACGCACCGTCACGTTATCCATCAAGCCCCCAAGATCTCTGGCAACAACCTCGAGAACGATATCGGTCTCAGCTGGTGGCGCACCGGCTACGGAAATTTCACCGGATCTCGAGTCCATGACGAAGTAGCGCTTCACAACCGAGTTGGATTTAGGTTTACTATCGAAGGAGGTTCGTCCGCCGGTCTCTGACAGGATATTGTACGTTATCTCTGCGTTTCTACCCTCATCCGGATCTCGAGCCACGAGCCGAATTATCGGTGCTCCGATCGTTACATTTTCTGGAACGTAGAGGAGGGGAGAACGGCTGTCGGTACTGTCCGAGGTAAGTTTCGTAGGGACTGGATCCTTGATGGAGGTGCGTGAATTCGTTGATTCATCTTTGGAGACGAAAATTCCTTGGTCCGGTAGGATAACCATCTGAATAAAACTCGGCGGATTGTCGTTCTCGTCGTCTACGTAGATCGTCAGTGACACGTTTGATGATTTTTTATCTGCTAATGAATTGAATATAATCATTGTATAATATAAAAAAAGAAAATGTCTGTATTATAATTTTTCTCAGGATAACCTTCAAATATTTACATAATAATAACGTGTAAAAGCTTATTTGAACTGTTTGCTTTAAATTATGTAGTGGCTATTATTGAAAGGATCAATGGGAAGAGGCAGACTTGTTTATACAGAGCATTAATTAAAAAAAAAATCATCCTTACATCATTTCTTTTTTACACAATGAATTAGTCTTTTTTATCCTATGGCTCTTCCCATTCATTATTGTAAATTTTTTAAAGAAATTTTTTTAATAGAATTATATAATAATGAATAAACTTAAAATTATTTCATTTTATTTCTTTCTTTTTCATGGTCCATTAAACTCATAACGAGTAATTAATGTACAAGTTAAGTTAGAAGTTAATTGTTTATAAACAAGCTTAAATAAAGTTTTTATAATCAGCTGTTCCAATTTTTATAAGAGCATGAGAGTATATATATATGTGTGTGTGTGCGCGCGTTTCAATAATGTGTAGTAAAAAGACTTTCTTTTCATAAAAGAATTTTTTTTATGGAAGAAAACTTTAACGTATATTGACATACGAAGTTATAACCATCGGGATTTTCACTTACTTCCTTCGCCGGCCACTATTCGAAGATTGTAAAGGGGCTTTTCCTCGCGATCAAGTAAATCCATGGAGTTACCGATGAAAAAGACCCGTCCTGTGCTTCGATCGATTCGGAATAAATCACTACCCTCGCCCCTGAGTGTAAACACAAAGTTCGCATCCTCGTCTGGATCTCGAGCTGATACGTGATTCGTCATAATCACTTCAGTGTCCGTCGGACTATTCTCTAAAATCCGTCCTTCGTAAGCACTCGACGAGAATATCGGGGCGTTGTCGTCCTCGTCGTCGACGATTATTGTCACCTGAATGCGATAAATCATTTTTATGAGAATTTCCTCTTTAATGCGATGTGTACTTTACTTTGCTTTTAAATTGATTTATTTCATATCTTGATTTTTATATTCTTTACGAATAAATTATTTATATTATTTTTCAGATTTCAAAACAATTAGGAATTACATCTACACCCAAAGTAAGTAATTATTTTTAATATTTAATTTACGGGATAAAGAAGAAGGAATCAATGTAAGTTTGTGAGGATACACTATCATTATAAGTACAAGTACTGTTATTTAATAAGAGGATGTTTATTACACAGAAAACATAAAACGCAACTTTCCTGTATAATATTAAAAAAAAAATGTAATATAAGGAAATCAAGAAATCTAAAGGTTCTTAAAAAATGTTGCACACTCACTTGGAAGACCCCTACTCCACGTGGACTCTCGGCTATAGCGGTGAGACTATAATTTTGTCTCTTCTCCCTGTCAAGACCCGTCGGGGTGTAGAGTGCCCCGCTATCCGTAATGGCAATCTCGGACACGTCCTGTTGATTGGCGATGAGGAAACGCACGTTTTTGAGGGTACTGCTGCTGGCATTTGCGGGCACCACTTGCCCGATGAAGGCGCCCACGGCGTTCTCCCGTACGTGGAATACCAGTGGCGCCTTTGTCGTTCCCCTAGAGCCAGAGTAATCGGCATGATTAACGATTCGAGCGGAGCCTTCCTATATTGCATTATTACTTATTGATGGAGAGACGATGAGGAGGCAGACGAAAGCGTAGTTGCACGCGCAGATGCGGATTGAGACGCAGAACCGGTAGTTCGAGTAGTATTATTAATTAGGCCGTTAGATTAATTTTGACTTTTCTTGACGGGTATTGGGGGGAAATTGTGACAGACTTATTAAACTACTGCTAGACTTTAATTTTTTATATTGTTGTGTTGCTGATTGATACGGAAAAAAATAGGTGCGAATAATAATGTGTGATGAAAAGATGACGTTTTTTTTTGCGATTTAAAGAACTCAAACTGATCGACTGATCTTTGGTTATTGGTATTCATCTTTTATTTTATGTTTCGTTTGTATAACTGTAAACGCATTTAACAAATAATAACAATAAAAATAATTTAATCAATAATTTGCTGAAATTTTAACATATGCTTTAATATATTTAACTAATAAAAGTTAAGAGAAAATAAGAGTATTTCTGTTTATTCGTAAATTATACCCACCAAATCTATTCAGATATTACTGAAATATTCATAACTTTGATGCTTATAATGATTATCATATTGATACCAAGTTTTGTATAAGAGGACAAACGTTTACTTGAAAGATCACTTGAAGATAAACGTTACATGATAAACACTTATAGACATTGAAACTTTGTTAGTTATCAGTAGATACTGCAGTTACTGCACTGTCCAAAAGTCTAGACTTGCTGGCCCGAGCGTACAAAAATACAAAAATCAAATGCATTAGTACTGTATTTTATGTAGTACTAGATCTAAAGTATTCAAACATTTATTTTTATAATTGATTCATTAGCGAGTTGCAAGTAATTCAAAGAAAGTTTAATGGTCTTTGAGAAAAACTTTGATCATTAACGTGACAAAAGTTGAAGAAGCGGAGAATAAATGAAGAAAAAGTGATAAGTCATTTAGATCAATCGAGAAAACAAATGGATATGATTTCGATAAGACTACACCAAAATATATAGTTTTGGGTTAATTAAATGTATATTAAAAATTTTTAGAGTAAAAATATTATAACATAAATGCAGGAATTAAATTCAAAGTGAAAAAATAATATAGGATGATGATAAAAAGAAGTCCATTTAATAATACGATATCAAACTTACATACAATGGTATTGATTACCTATTACGTGACTTTTGATATACTCGATTAAAGTGACTCACTCTATTGCACGGCTTACTTCGATTGAAATCTCTTTAAAAACGTAATACCAGAGCTCACAAATGCATATATAATACGCAAATTAAAATACATATCATGCCTGCGAAATAAAAACTGGTCTTTCCTTGCGAAATCTTTATTGCGAAAACAATAACCAGCTAATCGGTGTACTTCCCTCGAAGCTTGTGTGTGTAATCCAATTAAAATTCCGAAAGAAGTATAGTAAAAGTGAAAAAGATCCAAATGGATGTTTTAGATCGGCCAAGTAGCGAAATAGTGCAGGTCGATTTGTGAAACGATCGCCGTAAAAAAATAAAGTTGCTTGTTTTCAGCTGGATCCCCCGATATAATTATGTCGTTTATAACAGCAATCAATGTATTATTGCCAAACTCGGCTCTTCTCGTAATTTGATGAAAGCCCCGTCTTTGTCTCTCTCTTTGGCAGGACGAGCGCAAAGTGCAGAGGCGCGCAATTTTCCGTTCGTCGACCTCTCCTCAAACAGACTATAAAACGAGTGCATGCGCTGGGGTTGTGTGTGTGTGTGTGTGTGTGTGCGTGTGTATGAGCGAGCCTCTCGCCGCAGCTGCGGGCGCAATATAAAGCGTCTCCGAAAGTGTCATAAGGATCCGGTCATTACGCGCGTCGCGACAATCATTGAGGGGGGCCGCAAAGAAGAAGGAGGGAGGAGGAGTAGGAGGAGAACGGGTGGTTTTCACTTACTTGGCGAAAATGCCGCTTTCATCGTTGGGATCGACCACGTGTATGGAGACGTTGGTCACGAGGCTTAGGCTATCCTCGTTCGCTACGGTCGCCTCGAAGTCGTACGACGATTGCTTGTAGCGCTCGATCTCGTCGACCACTGTTATCGTCCCCGAGCGCTCCTCCACCGCGAACGGAACTGCCATTCAATACACATGGGCACACAGACAGAGAGAACATTTTCGTGAAACTTTTCAAGAGCTACGAGTCTGTTATTATTGCTCGCCGCGGCGCAGAAGTATCATTATTCTGACTGCTGCAGTCGGCTCGCGGATATATTCTATATATATATATGCATTGCGAATGAATTTGCTCGGCGCGAAAACCTCAATTAGTGAAGTTAAAGCGGGGAGTTGTTGTTGTTGCTGATGAATTGTTAAGTGAATATCCAAACTGTTTTGTAACGGCTGTATTAAACTGAATTACAGTGTACTTGACTTTTGTCATTCGCGCGCCGTGGATGAGAAAGAAGAATAGCCAATGTTGCACTTGTATCAACGCGAATCACGATTAGCCTTATAGTACTACGTTAAAGCATGTACAATAGTTTTGTCGAGCTGCAATGAGATTTTAAACGAATTTGTACAAATATTATTATTTGAAGTAGGATTATTCTGATATGATAAACAAAAATCAATTTGTCTCGCTAACAAATGTTTAATCACTTGTCTAACGTGCATTCTCAATAAGTTATAAGATAAAACAGTTACGATCAGCAATACTGCGCGTATCCGAGCGAACGCAGCAATATCATTTGGGAGGAAAAGAAATAAAAAGCGATTCCGGAATAATATCCATTCAGCAACATCCACATTATAAGCCCCTCGCTTGGCATAATAAAGCAGTCGTTCGCATCGTTATTTCGCATCGTAACTCACCTCCCTCGTGGTAGCTATGCAGGAGATCGTAGACCACCTCCTTGCCCTTAACGGCCTCATTCACTCTGATCTGGCCGACACTAGTGCCGACTGGTACATTGGCCCCGACCCAAAACTCGTACGGAGCTCCTATGAAATCAGGGGCTTTCGATCCTTGGCCTTGTAACAAGAAAAACAGAATGTAATTAGAGCAATTAGAAGAGAGCGGGTAGAATAAAATTCGAGGACGAGAAAGGAAGATAGAGGGTGAGAGAGAGAGAGAGAGAGAGAGAGAGAAAGAAAAAAGAAGGAGAAAAAAGAAGGAGATTGGGATAACAGATTATACTTTATTTTGTAAGATGCTGTGTGCGGAGCTTTAAAAAAAGCTGTACTTTCGAGTTTTCTTAATTACAAAAAGAATTGAGAAAAGAAATATATGGAATCTAATTAGGTGTTGACCAGGATGTTGTGATTATAGAAATTTAATGCATATCATAGCTTTTATCGACTAATGCACTTATAGGAATATTTTGATTTCCAGTACTGATTCTATAATAAATATATTTATTTACAACAAACTTAATTCATTTGATTCTAACTTGGGCATAAATAAGTAATTTATGCCTCTTTGTGCAAGATTAATTAAATATATATTTCTGTATTATTGTTGGCATTATATAATCATTATTTTTAGCGCAGTTGCAGTCAAAATTTATGTATCCATAATTGATGGACAATATAAAAGCAAATTTCCGACCGTAGATCGAACACACTACAGCAAGCTCTGAAAAATAAAACCTGATCAAACTAATCAATCAAAGTGTTTTCCCTTCAACTGTCAAACTATCAATTTCAAAAGTAATTGTTGTTTCTCATGGTTAACTGCAATTCGCGACAATAATTGTCCACGTGTATTTGGAAATAAAAACAAGGCGACCGGGCCTCGATGTAAATAACAATTAGTGAGAAGGTCAAAGTAAAGAAAAGAGGGAGAGAGAAAGCGAGAAATCCAATCTCGCTAATTGCAATCATTTAGAGTCCACTGACCGTCAGGCCGGAAGACATCGATGGTGACCACAGCGAGGGAAAAGCGTCTCTCGCTGGGATTTGGTGGCTGGTCCGATGCCTCGATGAAGATGGCGTGTCTGCCCTCGACGATCGGAGTTTGGGCTACGGAGATGACGCCGGTGTCCGGGTTGACGGCGAATGGCATGACACCCGAGTAGTTGCCTGGACGCTCGAGCCTGTATCGAACCATCCCATTCGTCCCCAGGTCATTGTCGATTGCGTGAACCTATTTTAAAATAAATTATTTTGCTTTCCTTATTAAACGACCTGACTTTTCTTAAACTTTTTATTTTCACCCAATAATTTTTCTTTAAAGTAAGGCTCACTTCAGTAAGGCAGGTCTTTGATTATTTTAATTTTTTTTGTCATTGATAAAAACTTAGAAGTAAGGAGAAAATAAATACAACAAACTTGATATTTAAAAATTTTATATGAAAGAAATCTTAAATTATTGTTTTGTTGTTAGCGATTAGCTTATCCACCCCGTGTTTAGTTACTTTTTAATTAGTTTAACAAAACCGGGCTGTTATGTTGTTTCGTTGAAAATATAAAACAATTTTACGATTTTTCAACTGCTACGGCATTAAGAGGAAAAAACTGTTAGTTTCAAGAAAATTGTACACAACTCTACACGTAACTTGGTATTAAATGTAAATTGGGCGGGGGTGTAGGCAATTTTCTTGTACTTGCTTGGGATATATTGTTATGGGTCCTGAAACCCGCGTGTCTTTCCTGACAGTATGTGGGCGTTATTGAAATGGCTCGCAAATACATGAAAGGTAGCGTGAAAATGAAGCATTTATAACGCTTTCTGGTTTACTCGGGAACGGGATTTGCTTTGTTAGAATGAATATATAAGACAATGAAATTAGTGGAATGTAAGATTAGTCTGTAAGCGATAGAATCGATTACTTTATTAAACGTTGAATATTTATTTCCCTGCTTTATAAAATACATTGGTATATCTAATCTTAAATCTATCACTATAACATTTATAACTTTACTACTTTAACAAATAAAAAATAAAAAGTATTTGAGTATACAAAAATTATTTTCTTTTGATAACCAGAAATTAATTATAAGTATAAATTATCAATTAATGATCGAAATAATTTTTCTGCTAAACAAAATACAATAATACAAATAAAAATTTAAGATTGTATTTAATGACAATCAATTGTTCGTTAAATAATAAAAATACGTATATATATATTTAATAAAAAATATTATCCTTTTCGTTTGTAAATGTCTGCGGAAATTAAATGAAAAGCTTTTTGAATTCACAAAGGACCTGCTTTCTCTTTGAGTGTTAGCTGAAAGCTCCGGGTAAATGACACTTTGTTGTATTATAAGGGTAACCATTCTATCCCATCTTTGTAGAGAGTATTCGGTCAGCAATCTAATTCATATTCATTACTAAAATAATTTACCTCTGTCTATTCTGGATGTCTGAGGCGTACTAATTTATAATTAGTACGTATTCATTGAAATAATATAATGTATAAACGATGTCTTTATAAAAAAACAGTTATTCGCGTATATAATTGCACAATTATATTGAACAATGTTAGTTTTATACAATCTTTTATTTTGAATATTTATCATGTTATTTGCTTGGTATCGAGAAAAATTTTTGATAAATAATTATCATAGAAATGTTTTTCTTTGATAATTTTTTATTAATTTAACTGAAAAATAGACATATTACTTTTTCTCAGAGATCTGTACTGAAAAATCCCTTTAATATTTGTCTTTGTACTGTTAACAGCTGTAATTGAAGGTTTAATTAAGAAATAGTGGTAAAAGTCTGTCTAACCTGGCCAAGAATAGTGCCAACTTTGAAGTCGCTTTGGGCCACGAGCTCGAGGAGATTTCCAGGTACGAAGACGGGATTGTTGTCGTTGGCGTCGAGCAGCGTCACCTCGACGTCCACCGATGAAGAACCGTTGAAGGACTTGACGACACTCGGCCGCTTCTCCACGGCCAGAACCTTCATATGGAGAAAGGACTTTTGCTCGCGATCAAGGACACTCTGATCTTGCACCGTTAGCCATCCCGATATTGGATCTACGGAGAAAGCGCCCGATGGATCGCTCAGCTCGTAGTTGAACTCGCCATTTTCACCCTGATCGCGATCGTAGGCTATAACCTGCGTAAGTCATAAACAATATTTAGCGATTCAGAGTCTTTAATCGGTCAAATATAACTTTGTCACGAGTCTCAAATAAACTGGTTTAATTAGGTCAGAATACTTTGATGTATAAGTCAGTTCTTAGACTGGACTGAATAAATATTTCTTCAACTTATTACTATATTTTAGGATAATAAGATTTGAAATGTAATCTTCAAAGTATCAAGTGACTACTAATTTTCATCATAAGTATCAGTTTAATTTCATTACTATTTAATTCATTCCTTGAAAGCAAAGACTATATGAAAAGTTATTAGCAATAACAGTAAGTTAGTTTGCTGTGAATTAATTTAATTATAAGATAAATGAATTCAACCTTTAAATTTTTAATGTAAGCCTGAATACGTATTGAGAAATGTACATTACATGACGAAATATTTAAAAAAGAATTGTATTTAAAAATATTTTAAAATATTCGCAGCCTTGATATATAATTTATTTATTTTTTTAATCAGTTGAGAGACTATTTTAAAAGTATATTTATGGTGAAGGATTTTTGTTAATTGTACAAAATGGTTTTATGCATAGATATTTTAAGCATGTGAATATATAATTACTGGGATAATAATTACAATTTATATTTATAGTAAATACGGAAGAACGATAGTAGTAATAGTAGTAAAGATATAAAACGGTAATTAATCATATTTGGTATTTCATGATGGCACACATTCAATTCACGTACTAAAGTTTAAATTACTCATGATCATAAAGAATTATAATTTCGTAGCTGAAAGTTCTGTTCATTTAAATTAATACGTATGCCTAGTTTCAATATAACTAATTTAAATAAAAAAAGTATACATAATTATATTGAAATATTAAAACTCAAAATTTTTCAAATCTTTAATGCACTTGAAAAAAAGCTGACGAACAACATAGACCATTTAATAAATGTAAACCTAAAACTAATAAAAAATGTAAGTAAAAAGTGTTTTGCAATAAAGACATTATAAAAATTTTAATTATATTGAATTATCTTTATTATTAGCCGAAGATATTAAATTAATTTTTTTTTGTTTCACGACTAACTAGAGCACATACATATATTGTCAATAGTTTTAGAAAAGAAAAAAGATAGTAAAATAAAATTGATCGTAACTTACTGATTGCACAATAGTTTTTAAACTAGACTTGTAGTTTTGAAGAAAAAAAATTTGTCTACAATTATAGAAGTGTGCATCGCAAAGTTACAATTGCAGGATGAAAGTATTGAATGCCGTGATTCGGATGGTTATTCATATAACTACAATAATTGATCTACAACAGTTACGTAATTCTCATAAGTAATAATTGCATAGAAAAAGTCATATGAAAAGTATGTACTTTATCTACAAAACAAATACGTATAGATTACTTCGGCCTATTGAAAAATGTAAGCGAAAGCAGTGTTTTGTTCAAGCAGCCACCAATAGCCGCATACATCCGACATCCTCTCACAAAAGATATGTACACGCTATTATAGAAGACAAAAAAGTAGTTGCATCGCACCTGAAGGACGCTGAAACCATTGGGCAGATTCTCGACTATGCTGATGTTATAGAAGTCGACCTCGAATTCCGGCAGATTGTCGTTGAGATCAAGGATCTCGATCTCGACTCTGGCAGTGGCGACCTTGAGGGGATTGTCTATTTGGCTCGCGTGTATCTGCAGGACGAAAGTGTTGCCGGGCAGATTGCGCTCGGCGTCCAGATCTATCGCTCGCTCGAGGAAGAGTGTACCGTTACGCGGCTCCAGATGAAAGATGCCCCGCTCGTTGCCGGATATTATGTCGTAGCGCATCGGCACGTCGATGTCGCGGTCTTGATCTATCGCTCGTATCGGCGTTGCGAATTCGATTTCCTTGTGAATCGGACGACTCTGTCGACGAGGCGATTTTTTTTGTTCACACCGAGTTTTAGTATACCATACGAATATGTAGCGGGCTGATTTTAAATGACCCGGGCAAAATGGAATGCAGTGCACATTATATTATGCAGTCGCAAGTGAATGATTTGCACAATTATATTTTTTTGTTCTTAAAGTGGTGATTTTCTGTATCGAAAATAAAAAGTATTTTCTTGCTTGTGATTAATACATAACTCGGTATCAGTTTAAAATAATCGCAAGTTTGCAAGTAGCGTGTAACATGACAAAATAAAGAGCAGTTGAAAGGTATTGCTATACTTTGTTTTTTTAGTGTAAAGTAAGTGAAACCAGCTATTGTGGTTCATGTTGATTAATGGTAACTAGTAATTTAATAAGATAAAGCAATTATTGTAACAATATATTTTTTTTAAACTACACTGAAATAAAACTAGTATTCAGGTAACCTGAATTCATTTAAAACGACGAGAAAATTTTACATGTTTGTATTATAGATATTTTCATTATATTTTTGAATATTAAAAAAATTCAAATTTAAATTTGTTTGGAAATGTTTTTTTATAAAAAATAATATATTGAAGATAATGTACTCACTGGTAAAGGGTAGAATTCGAAAATCTCAGTATGATAAACGTCTTGCGTGAATTTCGGATCCAAATCATCGTTGTCAACTACTATTACAGTAATTGTCGTATTTGTACTCTTTGGTGGTGTGCCCCGATCCTTTAATATCATATTCTCAGATGATCAATTTTGTATTATTGACCTTCACAATTAATATTAACTGAATACTTACGCTCGCACTTATAATAAGAACATATTCTCGATCGCCAGCATCGTAATCTAATGGTTTTCTAAGGATCAGAGCAGGTCTGTGTCCTGACTCCAGAGAAAATTTACCCTGTTCGTTACCTCTTATTATTGCATAATGTACATCGCTATTTGGCGTATTTGGCTTATCTTTATCAAAAGCATGAATCCCTCGAAAGACTGTAAGACCTGTAACAATTATTTGATTTGGTTATGTAATGTAAAATATTTGATAATTCATACTCCTAACTCTTCATTTTTTTTCAAGTGAATGCGTATATTTCTAGCATAAAAGACTAAAAGATGTTATAAACGAAATAGTTTGAAATGGTACTTCTTCTGTAACACGTTTGACATAAGTTGCAAGGTACTTTTAATACGTATTTTTATGTTAAATTGAAATCAAAAATAATCTTCCGCGGGCATTGTCTGAATATATCTCATAGAAATTTCAATTTCGCAGATTGAAAAATCTTATGGTCGATTGATGCACATATACTTTCGTTCCTGTAAAGTTATTATGCGAAGTTGGATATCGATGGTCACAGGCGGCGACGGCTCTAAAAATGTAATTTACCTAAACTGTCATTTTTTTTTTGAAACACAAAAGATTCTTACCCGAGAAAAATTGTAATCTCGGTGTCTCGCGTGTCAAGGTCAAAAATGGTTTCTTACATTTTACAACGTTCGGTAAATCAATATTTACCCAACGATAAAAGTGTGCAAGGCTTTTGATATCGGAGTAGTTACAAGCAACTTTTGATTAGAAATTCGAAGACCTTGTTTAAAAATTTATATAATATGTATTATATTTTTAATATTCATTGTACAACTATTTTGTTCCAGGAAAAATTGTAGTTCGAATTACCGTTACTTTCAAGGTTTACTAACTTGATACTTTAAATAATAATGACGTACCTCAACGAGGTTAAATCGAGCATAAAAGTATTAAATTTGAAAAAAATTAATACCCCTATTTGACGAAAAAATTGATAAAATTTGATCGAACATCTCTTTTTGATGTATATTTATCATTTGCTACTAGCATTAAGCATTAAGTATATGAAGCATTCACCTAGACCTATTTTCAAAATACTTTCTGTCATCTAAGGATGTTAATTTTATTTTTAAATTACAGGTTTTTTAATATTCTAAAAAGTGTTTCTGATACAAGTAAACCTCTTTTGCTTTATTCCCTTCTCAGTATTCTTCGTAAGCAAACATTCTATAGAACTATAAATATTACATTTCACTCTTGTTAAAAAAGCTTTTACACGTATATAAGCAAGCAAGTCAGGTGTGTTAGCAATTAACTAAAGAAAGCAAAGATTCTGTACCCGTAGTCGAAAGCTCATCCACAGTGACGTGATACGGAGCGTCGATGAATTGAGGCGCGTGGTCGTTTACGTCCTCTACGTACACTGTCACCGACAAGTGCGACGAAACCTAAAATAAAGGAAGAAAGAGAAATAAGATGGAAGAAGAAAAAAAACGAAAGAAAGAAAGAAATGCTCCATTCAGGGCTACACATTCCGGGCCAGCAAAATTTATTAACCCGCACAATTGAAAGAGTTTTGGGATACTTTGGGAGGAAAGTAGGAGAAGATCCTTTCCTTGAAAAGTTGTCGGGGGTTGCCGGGCGATTCGCTCTCTAAAGCTTTTCTCCTTCCGCGCGCTCCCTTTTTCACTCGCCTTGCGCTCCTGCGGCATCTCCTTCTCTCTGTCCTTCTACAGTCCTTATCTCTGCCGCTCTTTTTTTTTCTTTCCTACTTCTATCTTTCTACTTGCATTGATTTTTTTTCTTATCAATTTATAATAAAGTCTTTTAGCTTGGCACACAGCGAACGCGTCCCTCATTAAATTGCGTATTGAAATATATGAGAATTAATAAATTGAAATGAAAAAAATGAACTTTAGAATTAAATATTTGTAAATAGAAAAGGTTGTTTTTCTAGAACGACAACCGCAGACTCGTTAATCTTGGACAATGTTTTTTTATTAATAAAAATAATCCAATAAACATTTTCCAACGGAATGTAGGTGTTACAACAGGTACATTGTTACTACATCGCCGAGCTCTTATTGCAAGTGATCAATAAAATGCCAATAAAATTTCAAACTATATATGCATTTATTCCACGGTAAAGCAGTTAAAAAAATTTACGAAACTTGGAACACTCAACTATCCCTATTTCAAAATTAATCATTTTATACATCCTACGCCAGAATTTTCGAAAACTCCAAAAATTTGTAATAATTTCGAGTATTTCCTTTCTTAGAGGAGCCGCGTTTGGTGTGTGCATGACTCGTGACTCTATATATATCCGTAGTCGAGTTAACGAAAGTTTATTTCTCCAGCGGAGCGCGCGTCTAGACGCGCAAAACTTCCTCTGCAGGATTTTTTTTCACGCGCAGTAGGAGAGAGATAGGGAAGTCCAATCCAGTCGCGGGAAAACGGCTCGCAGGGTGAACAAAGGAAAAAAAAGGGAAACTCGCGCGCTTTACGGCATTGGTGGTATAGGTATAAGTAAAAGTTTTACGCGCGCGACGCGAGCGACGAAAAGATATAGTCGTCGCTACCGCGGCTCGTCACGTACGGCGAATAACGCGGCGGACGAGGAATAAATAACGCCTCGGGGGAGCGAAATCATATCGCAAGGGCGCGTCCTTAAACACATGCGCACGCACGTACACACAGAAAGAGAGAGAGAGCCTCGAGAGGAAACTGCAGCGGCGGGGATTTAATTAATCAACCGCAGCGGCAACCGCAGCGGCATGTCCAGCCTCGCCTCGTATTATCGAGAGGGAACAAAAAAAAAACGACTGCAGTATATGCTGCGAGTGAGTCGCTCTCCTTCGGCAAGGCCACATGGCTACATTATTACCTAGCCATGCAGCAGCGCGAGTTTCGCGGCTGTATATTTATATATTATGTGCTGCGGGGGGCGCGTGCCGCTTGTTATGCCGAACGGATGCCCGCCGGATTAGCGCCTCGCGCGCCGTCGTTACGCCGCGGTGTATAATACGCGCGGTAGGGGAGGAGGAGGAGCTGCGGAGGGACAAACTGTGTACACACAGCGAGAGGGAGAGAGAGAGAGAGCTATATACTTACGAGAGAATTGATGCCGTCTGAATAGTCGCATCCGAGACGGAACTTTAACAGATTACGCGGTGCCTCGGCGTCCACCAGATCCTCGAGCGACTGCGCCAACAGCACAGACACGTGCGTCGCGTTTACGTCCTTGTAGCTGAAGTACTTGGAATCTTCTTCCTGCGGATCGTGTGGTTTTTTGCGTTATCAAGTGGCTCTGCCCTTCCAGGGGAGTTTTAAACTATAAATGCGTCGATACACAAATGCACACACAGCGCGGTGCGCAGCCCTGTAACTCTGTATTGTTGTCGAAGGCTCATTTATGACCCTCTCGTGATAAAAATTTTGCCGAGCCAATTGCTTACGGAACTGTGAGCGGAAAAAATTCTTATACCGCGACTTTCGTAGGAACGAATAAAACTTCCGTCCTTAATTGGAGCATGAACAAAAAGAAAGACTTGACAAACTAAACTGATAGCAGATATAGAGAAAAAAATCGATCGAACCTCGCGATAACCGTCGTGTGTCTTGCTGGACACGGTGTCTATCTACTTGCGCACAGATTTAGCATTGCGCAAACCTTAATTGCACCTTTCATTTCATCCAATAGTCTTGTATCCTTTGTCATATTTTGTGTATGATCTATCGTAAAAGATTGTTTTTAAAGTTCTCTATTGATAGGTATACACACAAGAATGTTAACTTAATGGCTTTATTATAGTGTCGAATGGACAAGGTTATCGGGCTGTTTACTTTACAATATGATTGAGTTTGTAAAGTTTCATTACATTATCGAATATATTACCTGTATTTAAGAAATACAATATTATCAGATGAAAAAATTTGTAACACTTTACGATTTATGCATTAAAACTTTAAAGTTATCAAATGGATTCTCAATATTTCAACCGAATCTTGGACTTACTATTGATGATATCATTGTTACGCATATTATTGTGTACATTCGTAATCGTGGCTCTCAATTATATTGACATACATAGGCTTGCAAAGAAGGATTTTCTGATCCCCAATTTTTCACAGCCCACGCCAAGACGTGCTTTACCGTAAATGATATTTATCTACGTACAGTTACGTTCGACCTACGCGCAACAGTTTCAGTGACAAATATTATGCCATTGTGCTATTTATTGATGATAGTCTAGCTTGTTTTGTTATGTGAAAGTTCTTGTTTTATCTTAAGCCTCTTTTTTCTAGCAGGAGCTTTATAGTGTGTACTTTCTTTTTAAATTGTATCGTGCGAATAAATGATGAGTAAAATGCAAATATTATTACTTTCTAAATATATTTTTTAAATTCTCAAACAAAATTTAAATAAATTTAAATACTGAGATCAAACGATTTCAAGACCTTTGAACAAATAATCTTATAGTATTCGTAGAATATACAAAACTCTAATTGATCCAATTGAGAAGTTTCTAGATGAAGACAGTTAAGAAGAGTATTTTAAAACTGGAATTATCTTTTTTAAACTTCGCAGATAAAATATAATAAAGTGAAAGTAATGAGCCAAATTAATTAACTTATTAAATACATCACAAAAATGAATCCTGTTAGAAACGATAAGTCGCACGCTTCGATAAGAACGAACTTATATTGCGCGTGACGATTAGAAAGGATATAACTCATTTGATAGATGCACTTATTTCAAGCAAATAATCTTTCACATTAAAGGAGAATATAGGTAATAGTGTCCCAAGCGGGGGAACGTTAGTTAACTTTATATTATATCTATAAATATATAATATTAGTACAAGACTTCCGAGTACAGTCAGACATCAATATCTATAGATATAATACCCATGTTAATTTTCAAACTTTAGCAAGGCATATCTCAGTTTCCCTTTGGTCTAGACAACTAATTTTTTTTGGAAAATGTTTCTTATTTTGTAACCTATTCAATCACGCAGATAACTAAGGCTCCCCATGAGGAGCACAATTACTTATATTTACCACAATTTCGTAGGCATCCTACTTTAGTGTAACGGAATCGTATAAAATTTTTTTCTTTTGCATTTGAAAATAAAAAATATTTTAATTTTCCATTTTACTTAGGTTTATATATTTGTGCGTACAAGAATGAAATAAATATAAAAACACTGTACATATCATATTCGAAGTAACATTCATACTTCAGCAATTATGTTACATGAAATTCATAATGCAATATTGTATATAATATAAGGGAGCATCCAGCAAAAGTGCGCGCGTGCAACGCATTTTTGGCATAAAATACGCTCTGTTCAGCTAGCTGATCATAAAAAATGACATAGATCGATAAATTTTTTCACGTCCTTTCTGGTGGTGCGATTATTTTTCCTCAAAAATGCATTTTTAAGGTCTAGAAATCATGACAAATGTCTGAAGCAATTATTCTAGAAAAACCTGCATTTTTTTAAAGTTAACTTTTTTTTATTCGAAATTACAACTCTTGAGCTACAAGTGTCTAAAATTTCAAGTTGTAGAAGTGAAGGGTTCCGGAGTAAAGAAATATAAAGTACGACGCCGCGGGGCTTTGCCATGCCGTATGCATTATCCGCGCTACGGAATTATAACTATTTCTCGAAAGTTTTTTTAACTTTCAAATGTGGCAAACAACCGATTGATGGACATTAGTAAATAGATGTAAATCCATTTTCATAAAAAAAAAAAATGAATATTTATTAACCTTTGAAAAATTACATCAACGATTAGCAAAAACTATCGACTCATTCTGTCCCATTATTGGCGGATAATAAAAGACTAGAACTAGAATCGGTTTCAGTATTAGAAGCGTTCGAATTTATCCAGCCATTTTTACTTAAACAAACAAAAAGCAAACTACAAACAAGATTGAAAAGAAAATAAATAATGTAAAACAACCTATTCAATCTAAACCATCCAATATTTTAAACAAACAAATTTGTTTTAGAATAACCAATTTTAAGTACATTTGACACAAGTTTTTTTTTTGAGATTTTTAGCGTTCGCTTATGAACGAGTTGAAATGCGAGCGTGTTTTATGCGAAAAATGCGCCGCGTGTATCCGCTGGCTGGTTTTTACTGGACGCTCCTATAATTGTAATATGTATTGTTTTTTTAAAATGATATTACTACTTTTTCTTTAAGAATCCAAAAACATTGCCACATGTATGTATAATGTCGATATTGTTTATAAGTATGATATAAGAAAACTTACTTTGTCGACAGGCATAATCGTTAGGTGGCTCCTCGGGTGGACTTCGAGGGTGAGAATGTTTGCTCCTATCGGCAAATCCTCCGCCACCCTCACAAACTTGAGATATTCTCCAATGGGATAAAACTGACATCCTGAAACAAATTATGTAATGCGTGTTGTAGAGTACATCAGTTTGATAGTAGTAAAACTAATCAGATTTTTTTAAAAAGTAGTAAAATTTCATATTTTAGATATAATTACTTCGAGGAAGCAAGTAAGGTAAGTGAGTCTTGCTATATAACTGATTGTTAAAACCTTGGACTTGTTTATATTTACAGAAAATTCTACAATTATCAAGTAAAGTTCTGCACTGTTAATACAAAACGATTAACTGCATATTATTATGTATGTATTACGATATATTATAAAATTCAGAGATACGATATGTCAAAGTAATGCTACTCAATTTCTGTGTAATTTCCTTGTCATAAACTTCAAAAGTGTCAAGGTAATGCATTTTATGTGAAATAAAAAAATTAATATAAACCAGTTATTAAATTTCTTCAAGATTGCGTTAAAATAATAATTGTAGCTGTATGTATCCAATAATTTGAATAAATAAGCGGTACAAAATCCAGTGGGCATTTATTTGACCACTGGCCTTGTGTATGTCTTAATAATAAAAATTTAATAGTGACATTTTTAATGTAATATGTTTACACGAAACTTTTTATTAGTAAAAAATTCCGCACTAAATAGAAGTGAATAAATATTTATTGTAATAAAGTTTATTACTTGAAGAAAATTTATTATTATTGTTACTTGCTGGTACCAAATAATTCAAATTATTCAATGTGTACTGGTTCGTCAACCACTTCCTCCATAAATCGCAGTATCGTGTAACGATTTTCATTATGGTTTAAAATTCAAAATCTTTTCGAATACTTCACTTTATGATTTAACAAGGCGTATTATAAAGTTAAGTTTGTAAACAACTTATTGCGTAAGACATAATACGCGTCTAACAACTTTCATCCAATTCAAAAAATTCAGAGCTTTAGAAAGCAAGTTTTGTTCTACATAGTGTTAAATACGTTCCAATGCATTTTTAAAAGAATCTATACCATGTGGTGCGAGTTCAAAATATTGATCTTTTTACTTTCTCAAAGAAAATTATATAATATCGATTTTGAAAATTGGTTCAAGTATTTCCGAAAGTTGCACGATATTTACATACTTATCTTGCGTGAAACCTGTACCTGCTAATTTTTATGCATAAAGAATTTGAAATTTATCAACTACTGACATTTCTATAAATTTTTAGTCCTTATCATTATATAAACGTTCTTAATACAGAGTGGTTCTAAAGTCGTTCACCCAAAACCGAAAGCAATTAGAACCTGATGCAGTATTATGCCGAAAGTACGAAATAAATACGGATTTGCCGAAAGATTAGCATATCAGGTTTAGTAATGCATAATGCGCGAGTCAGATAAGTCTGCACTATATCTAAAACATATAAATTTAGATTTTTACAATTGCACGAATTTCGCGGATCATTGATAATTAAATCTGCTATCGCCTATTCGCGAAGAAAAGTGCAATTATAATTAACTATATAGTTCAAATGTCTAATTCCCTTCACTTGCATTAAACTAATAAATATCGTCGATCTTTTTAGATCTGCATTACGATTTTATAAAATGAACACGAGAATTCTTACGGTACATCGGTTATTAAGACAATTAATTCTTCGCAGCGTCAGAATCTGCTATAATCGTTACTTCGCACAAAAACGCTTTATTACAGAAAATTGAATAACTATAGAATTTTATCTCTTCCTCTCAATTACAGAAAAAAAGCTTTTTCTCCGTCTTTCTAATTCCTTCGTTGTGAACAACTGCCTTCGTCATTCGGGTAATGAGCCTCGACTGTTTTTTCTACCGCTTCAAAGTTATTATTGCCGCGCGGACGAAAGCAGACGATTTCGGTGAAAGAGGTGGAGAAAAAGTGGGGCACTCGATTTGGAGTCAACGCCCAAAGGATAAATACGTAAAGCCGGCGTTGATAGAGCTCGTAATACACTTTCTCCGCGGCCTGTACTTATTCGATCGCGGCATTTTTTAAAGGACATAAAATCGAGCCGGTTCCTGTTATTAATGAAGATATCGAGATTATTGCTGTACTACCGGAATATATACTATCGGGCATATGCACATCCAAATGAGTCTAGGTGAAAAATGCGCGCCTTCGCGGATATTGCACAAAAGTGGGAACAATTTGCTGGAAATCCGCTAGTCTGATTTATGAACTTTCGTAGTCGGTGAGCGAGTACGGTTATACACGGAATTCTGAGGAAAATTTCGAATGCTGTAAAAATGCGGGGGGTGACGTAAATATTGTTTCGCTCACAATACCGCCGGATGAAAGCTCCTTAGCATAATCCATTTGAAGGCACTGGCGACGACGAATCATGGAACACGAGCACTTTTACTAGCGCGAATCATAAAAGTACAATTTTTGGTTCACAAATCTGCTCTTGGTAATACCGAGTGGAATCCTTAATACGATCAAGTATTACATAACCACAAAGTTCGGACCTGCAATGCTAGGCCAAGTAACTGGCAGCTTATTATTTTCATTTGACTTTATAAACAAAATTTTAGTTTTTAATTAAGAAACCAAATCGAAATTTCAAAATCTATCTGTAGAAAAATCTTTTATAATACAACTAAATAATAGTTAGCAGATTTTTTTGCGCAATTCTGAATAAATATATTGCTATGTGTAATCTAAAGCATTAGAATCAGAGATCTAACTAAAAAGTAAGGCTGGTATAGGTTTACGTCGATTTTCAAGCACCAGTCTTACTTTCCCACCGCAATTCAATTCGCGCTCTCGCATTTCAATACAATCCAGTATGCACAACATGTGGAAAAGTTACCCTCGCCCTATTCATTCAAAACCATTATTCAAATAGACAAAGCTGTAATCAGTTCTATAAAAAATTGTGATTTTGATTATAATACAGCGTATAAGTTTATAGAAATGGTATTATTTTTAAATATAAACTCTGTAACTTATATTTTTATTGATATATGCTTCGAGATCGTACGTGACCGCAATTTTATATATATTCGGTACATAATTGAGAATCTCCTGTCTGCAGAGGAAAAAAATTTTTAAGTGAAATACTTTATATTTGAGGAAATTACTTTTAATATTTTGCAATACAGTCGCACGAACAAGCGGTTTTATATTTACTCTGCCCCCAGAGTTATTGCATAAAAAAATCGAGACAGCATGGGACGCATGTTTCTCGCGAAACCAACTCTGCATAAAATTTAAATATATACAGTGAGCGAGGCATCCAATAAATCTTCTCGTACTTTGTGCAGAGCACTGAAACTCGAGACGACATCGAACGAATCGAAAAATACTTCCAGCAGTCATAAAAGCAAGCGTCACTTTTAAGGTTTTTCGGCCACTATAGTATGTAAAGCTGGGAGGTTCACAGCCGCCGAGCAATGCCTTGAATGTAAACACGTGCAGGCGCGGTTGTAGGAGCATGGGCATGGACCGCGGTAAGCGTATATAGCGCAGGTCGCCTTCGCATGGGCGCGCCGCACGGCCGCGATAGTGAAAGGGGCATCTCGCTCGCGCGCGCGAACCGTCCATTTTTTTCACTCTCAGCTCCCGGCCTTTCTCGCGTGTGCACCAGCGAGAGCATATCCACCGTATATACCTGCGCTGCTCTCGCGCCTTCCGATCGGTAGTGATTGTACCGATCTCTGCGCTCGTGTGCATGTGTGTACGTGTGCACGTGAGATATATACAGAATATCTCGTGAGCGGGGCGCTCTCGCTTTCTTAATGTTTTGATTGATCAGATTTATAGCGGGCAGATAAGCGCGGCTGCCACACACTCATGTACGTATACCTTTTTGAAAGTAATGAATATACCGCGTTAAGTGTTTGTTCGGTTGGCCGCGGAAATTTCGCACGATTCGTTTTGGTTAATGATGATAATAGCTGCGTACAGGTGTAATTGGAAAAATTACTGGGAGGGGAACAATACGAGGAAAATATGGGTATGTGTGCGGGGCACCGATGCCTTGCAGGCGGATTTTATTCGAACGCGCGGCCTTTTTGTCTTGTGTGTTTTTGCGCGAGACTTTCCGCGGAACCGTCGTTAAATTTTAAAGAGAATTTCAATAAAACGACGATTGCTTATGGTTCACTTTAATATTTTTTCTAGTAATGATGCCACTAGTTCAGTATGTTGATTCAACTTTGGTAGAATTATTATTTTATGGTAGATATATATTAAAAGTAAACGGGAGAAAAAACTAGGGACGAATTTTTTTTTTTATAGTTAAAAACTTAATAGAATATAGTCGACTCAGCAGCTGTAGAATAACAAGTTTATTCCCATTTTATGCTGCAATATAGTTTCATCATTATAATGCGATCCTGAAATTGTCGTGCCTTTATAAATTTCATAAATAATTGGCACATGAAAAGAGTTTGCAATTATCATTGAGAGTATTACAGGCGCGGTTTCGCTATTTCGTCAAAGTAGTAGAACAAGTTTTTTCCAGACAAAAAATGAAATACATGATTTTTAGGCATGGTATCTAATGAGTCTTCATTAATTTAACAGCTGTAGGTTTAAATATTTTGAATTTCAATGACAAAAGTAGAACGACAAAAATAAACATGACGCATGATCAAAAAGAGAATTATTTTTCAGACAATTTCTTGTCTTGTACAATACATGTCTTGTCGTCTCAAAAGATAAAATTAAAAGTGGTCATTTGAATTGTTTTGAAGAGCTATTCTGGAACACTACTAGATCAAATAAGAGATTCTATCAAGATTGAGCGACACACATGTTTCTTGAAGTGCAATATTATTTGAAACTCGAGCGGTGTAAATTAAATCATCAAATTAGTCACGCAATAAGTGTTCATATCACCTGGAACTTGAGTAGCGCATCAAACTTTTGCTACCTTATAGGGTAATTATTATCATTCGTAGAAAGTTAGTATACTTATCATACGTTTTAATGACTACTAATTATCGTTTAAGTAATTGTTTTCTACAAGAGGGATTATTATCACTCGAGTCAACAGTAGAAGCAACCTGGAACGGAAGAAGATTATCTCACAAAGCACAAGGACAACGATGAAGAACAATTATATCATATTAATGATAAACTTATCGGTTTATGGCTTCTAGTAGATATCTTTCTTAAATTTTATGCCCTTTACACTTTATATATATATTTAATCATCTTGAAATTTTAGAAAAAAAATCTTAACATTACATCGAAATGCATTGAAATACAATCCAGCGTTTTGCAAATGTGCAAGCCTAATGATGTATGTCGCATAATTTAAAGGAAAAGTTTTTTTTCGTAATTCCTAAATACAATAATCTAGCCAAAGCATTTATTTTCCTTTGTCGCCGCGTCTTTCGTCAAAAGTCTCGGATGCGCAATAGGCATAATTCAGCAGCTAATATCTTTATATTTCTCCGGTTCGTTACACGTTGTTGCACCTTATTACGACTGCTCAATAACGTCGTTTTAATTGTACGGGGACTCCCGCGCGATAGAGACTCCCTAGGATATAATTGCTCGTGGCTCCGCGAGTCCATTCTCCCTTCCCTGTTTATGCATGCACAAGCGAAAAAGCGAGATAAAGAAAGGTGAGGATACAATGCAACTGCAACGATTAACTCAACTTTTATTCACGCTCAGAAATAGTGTATTACGCAGATTGTTTATGAGAGACGAAAGAAGGCAGAAATGGGAGAGGAAAAAAGTGACCGCAGGAGAAAGAGCGAGTGAAATTGCGGGCAGCTTGTATAGCAACGCATGTTCAACTATTTGTTCGTGTATAAATAGAAAGCATTATACTGATATTAGATATACTAAACGGGAAAAAAATTTTAGTTATAAAAAGTTTTAATATTAAAAAAAGTTTAATTATACTAAATGGAAAAAAAAGATTTGATTGTGGCATCCAAAGTCATTAGATGTCTCTTATATTTAGTTACGAGGAGCAAAGACCTTGGTTACAGCATCCAAACATTTAGATGACAGAGTCAAAGCTTTGGTTGTGACATTCAAATCTTTTTAAAGCTCAATTTGTTAATATGCTTTAGATGTCGTAAACAAAGTGTTCTTTCCATGTACAAATAGTATTAATTATTTATATTATTGAGACAACAGACATAGAAATTATATTATTCAGACTCGGTTAAAATGAAATGAAACCTTGAATATTCGCCATTATCAAGACTATTAGTAGTAGTAGTTTGTTTAAATATCTGAAAAATAATTTATAGAATTATTTTCTTCAATTTTTTGAATATATATAAAGATCTATTATGCTGCAAATAATAACGTCATTTTATTGTTAATTCTCCTACATATGTTTTAAGCAACTAATTGATTTCATACATTGCAATGCAGTGTGGTTGTTCGATTGCCAATATACAAGTTTCTTGTTTTACACAATCTCAAAGGAATTCCAAACGTTTAATTACAGATCCTTTTATACCTCCTTATAAAATAAGATCGTTTCAAATAAGTGTGTTAATTGTTTTAAAAGAATCAAAATAAGAAATTTTATTCAGGCTTATGTTAGGTTATAAAATAATAGGCAATTATTAGCTTTCTACAAAATTATCAAAGATAATAATCTAACGTTTTATGTATAGACTTATGAATTTTGAGGTCGATCGATGAATAGATTGAAGCGATCTGTATAGCTAATTTTTCTTTTTTTGCTTAACCACAACAAGTTCGTGTACCGATGATAAAGAAAAGCAATTGAACACTATAAAAATTTGCATTTCCCAATTTTAAAAATAGGTTCGCTTCAACTTCATATTTTTTTTTCTTTTAAACAGCCCCTAATTATAGTGTAGGAGAGTTGCGTAACCAATGGAATATTGATACAGTATCCACCTGTTCTGGTTATGTACTCTTTCCAAAGGCTTATTTAAATCACATGCAGATCCAAAATCAATCGATCTAAAGATAATAATTCATCGGTCGATCGTGTATGCAAATGTAAATTTTAAAATTAAATCTTTGCTATATCCATAAGTCAAATGCTTTTCCACGAAAAATAATGTTCTAATCCCTACTTAAATTTTCGAGAAAATAAAGTTGTCGTTGGAATATACCTAAATCCAAAAATTTAAAATAAAAGAAAAAAGATATATATATATATATCGATCCTTTTCTAATGATCAGATAAGTGTGGTACTATTATACACTACAATACTACAATTAAATCGCCCGTTACCAAACTGCCCAGAAGAAAAGAAAGAACGCGAAAAAAGTCATCAATTCCGACCATAGCGTCGACTGTCACGGAGGTGACGACGGACAGTGGCATACAGTATCGTCGTCATCGTCGTCGTGCTCATCCATCCGTCCATCCGTACACACTATGGGACTTGCACAACACGACGGGTGCATACCACCACCACCACTACCAAAAAGGAAAGAAAAAAAGAAATCGTTCACGTGCGCACCACGTAAGCATTACGTAGCCGTTGGTACTCACGCGTGTGGGGTTGCGCTCAGGCCAAGCGGCTACGGTATCGTTATCGCGGATATTAATTATACCCTCGATCGGTTGCGTCCGGAGGAGGGGCTGTTTATATGTGGATGACCCAAATATCGTATATACTCGCGATCGGCGCACATGCAGTACAATAGCTCGCGAGCGTTTCGTTGCTTTCATGATGCGAGCTAATTCCCGCGTAATCAATTATGGGAAACGTTGCCTTTGGGATGTAAATTGAGCGTGAGCGACCCATTTGTCGTGTAGAGCCACCGTTCGTTATCTTTCTGCGCAGTCGTGTGTGTGTTTCCTAGTTGCGTGTCGTCTGGCCTTTCCGTATATTTAAGTTTCGTTCATTCTTTATTTTTGATAGGCATTCGCATTTGCTGGCTGTATGGTGTATTGATTCAATTATACTCAAGATGACTCAAGAGTCGAATCGAGTAAAGAACTCCCTATCTATGACTGTTGGATTTTAAAGTGTAATTATTGATTTAAGAACAATATATATCTTTTCTTTTTGTTTACAATATGATTTTATTTTGTTCTGTATTTTGGAATGAAAGGAAATAATTATAAATGCTAACTTTTATTGGAGTAATCTTGAAATTATATCTTTATTTTTCGCACAGTTTAGATTGAAACTATCTTAATCTGATTATTTAGTACTTCCATGCGTAACAATCATTAATCATCCTTATCGTTATCTCTTACATATAAAGTAAAATACGGTAAAATATTAATGAATATTAAGCATTTCTTAATATTTGCTCGTTACATTATTATTTACCTTCCACGTATAAGTTTCTTTTGCCAATCATATTCATTAATCTCTATATTAAAACTTAATTCTCATCTAAGATTTATGATTTTTTTTTATATTATTTTATATTTGTGTCATCACATAGCTGTAACATAGAAACGAGAAAAAGATTTGGATAAATTAATGAACAAATAATGGATAAAAAATTTCAGAATTCCACTGACAATTATTTCCCGCAGGTGAATGTCATAAAGTTCTGGGCTCACCATTAAAATACACTAAATCCATAATTAAAGGTTGAACAAACAGGCATTATAATCTCGTAGAAAATGACGCAACATTTATAGATCGCAGTTTGTAGCTTTTCGAACATTTACGTTGACTAAACTACCTCAAGAATTAGGTTACTGAGCATAATTCATAATTATCCCGGTCATTTTATGAAGATAAAGCAACAAAAAAAAAACAACATATAATCTCCGGTATTCAAATTTCGGACCAAAAATAAACACTCGTAATTTGTCAATCGAGATTGGCGATACAGAGAGTATAATTAAGAGAATGTCGTGTCGCGATTCGCGGACTAGGAAAAAAAAATAAGTGCTTTACGGTGAAGAGTTGACAGGCGATAAGCGAGGTACTTTACCGAGGTATTGCCATTGCGTGCACGCAAGTTATTCTTCCCCCAGGGGCTCGAGCCTATTATAACAGTATATACACCGCAACGAATTGCGATGCTCGACGTAACGCACTTAATGCGAGTGCACATAGGACAATTCTACTTTTTTTTTCGCTGTGGACTCGGAAACCCGTAGAAAGTACGCGAGCTTGAATACGAGCTCTTTTCCACCGAACGTTTTTCTTCATGCACGACTGGCGCGATCATTCGTGCTGATCTTATCTCTTGTATTCTTAAATGTATGAGTGCACACAGATACGTATGCTTACATGGGATTTTAAGTGCGATCATATTCTTCCTGGATGCTTCGAGCGATCGCATTCGATTTGTCGTTACTGTGGTTTGAGTTATTATTTGATTGCTTTGTTTTGGTTGACTCTTGTTTGGAGTAACGGTCGTTAAAGATTATCATTAAATTGTAATTCTGTATTTTAATATTTATTTTATACAAATTCATGCCATCTCATAATAATTTTTATTTCATTATTAACTACCGAATTTTGATTATGAAAAATGAACAATTCTTTTGTTTTCTACCTGTAATAACCTAAATGTAGTATTGCTGCAAAAAGAAATACTTTTGAAAGTTCCTATGAGTACAAGTCATTTCTTATAAATTTAATATAAATTGTCACTTAGCGTGACGAGTCAGCGCGATATGATATATGGAGAACAAAATATACGTATATATTATTAGTTATATATAAAATGAATTATTTTTGTTTACGTTACAGTTACTGTAAAATGTTTTCAAATACTGCTACAGAATGAAATTATACAAGACAATATAAATAAATATTAAGAAGGTAGTTAAAATAGTTGTAATTGATAATTATTATTATAATAATTACGTAATTGTTTATACTGCAATTATAAGTGTACATTTTAGTGCTTCGAAAATAATTAAAATTATTATTAAAATATTCCTTAAAATGTACATATAATTAATTTAAACGGAACGGAGCTATAACGTTCGTTTTATACCTAATATAACAGAAATTTACAAAATTCTTTGGGAATTTTTTCGCTGTCGTTTAATAGTTCATTAATGAAATTTATGAAAATTTCTTGCATCAAGCAAGGAAAAAACAGATCGTAAAATACCGAATTACAGGTGATAATTGCGCTTTAGCATAGAAACAAAATTGGCCACGATGTAAGCACACACGCCCCCAGTTACAAAAATCCACTAAGCAGTTTCGTAATCGCGAAACGACCGTGTCTTAGTCCATCGACTCCTTTTTGGCCAATACACACCAACGTGTTTTTTGTACCCCCGCGCTATGCAGTTACAAAAAGCGCGACCACTAAACAGTTTTAGGATCAATAAAGTCATGTCGAAAAAATTGTAACGGCGTTTCACGACGTAACGAACGAGATAACGAGTCTTCGTTTCATTGACCATTATTGTGTGCGTGCCATCGAGGGTATAACAGTGCAAGAACACACGATAATAATTAGCGCGCGGCTCGCTGCACAACAACGGAGTCGGGAAAAAAAAGAGTAATATTAATAACGCGCATGCGTATATACGGAGTTAAAGGCATTATGCTTGAGCGCGAACCCCAATCTCACGATCTAAAATGGAAATTATGGGAAAAGTTCGTGGAAGCGCGGAAGTGGTATCGCTCGGAAGCCGTTTTTCTCTATCGTTCTGATGGGCCAGTGCGAAATGGTTTTGAAGCATTGAACGTGCTCTTGAAACACTTTCTACTGGAATGATTTTGGTGTTATTTAAAGATAAAAACTACTTTCTGCCATAAGTATAATTTACTGGTTATTTTTCAATCAAAACCTGCTACTTTATACGTATTAATTAATTTATGTGAATTAACCAATCGTCTGCTTAAGCATAAAATTGTAAAATTAGCTTGTAGTACGTAACAAGTTGGCCAATCAACAAATACTTCCTCAAATTTATGCAGCTAATAATTACCGTAAATAGACCATCTAAATTACGAAATCTTACGGCATTTTACTCTGAGCTAATATAGCTATACATATCTATAACAAGAACTTTATGCATAAACCGCAAGAAATATTCATATGTTTTCAGTTATGTTTACATTTCCACCAACATACTTTATCGCCTTCATTGCCTCAATATTTACTGTCTCAAAATTCCACTTATGTGAATTTACATAATGCTGTTTTGTACCTTAGTTGCTTAGAAAGTTCATGTTGACACTATCACTTTGGCAAAACCTCTTTTGCGCTTTAGTGCTTGTGGTTAACGAAGCTCGACCAATCGTCAATTAATTACTATTTATTAATAAATAATGTGTGTCTTGAAGTATTTAATATAATATATAAAGAATTTAAATAAAATGTAATTTCTCAAGAAAAATTCTAATTCTAATACATAGGTATTAATAATGTTTATGGGAAAATAAAAAGTTATTTACTTAACATTTCCCTTTACTCAAGTAATGTTATTTTTAAAAATATTTAATAAGAAAGACATACCATTGAAGGATTTATAAAATAAGTAGACGCAAATGACTAGAAAACTAAAATAATGTTAAAGACAGTTTCCAATAATTGAACGAATAAGATCTATTTAACTTTACTTTAAAAAATTTGTATTTTACTTTAAGAAATTTAGAATCGCTGAAAATCTGGAAAATAGTTGTAAATAATTACCATGTTTGATAAAAAAATTTTAGATTTAGAGAAGGGTCATTTCGTTTTGATTGGGCCAGGTTTTTACCCATCCATCGATAAAATTATTAATTACGTCGGCACAATAGATTTTCTAAAAAAAAAAAATTAAAGACAGTTTATATTGCAAATAATTAAAGAAAATAAAATTCAGAGTGGGTAGATTCGAAGTCCAATTATGAGAAAAAAATTGAAAATAAAGGCTTGTTTTACCAAATGTAATCTCTTATAACAAAACTCAAATTTTCACTTTTTAAACATATGTATCAGATCAATTCTACATATCATGATGGGGTTAAAGTTTTCATATATCTAATAATAGGAGCCGAAAAAACTCAAAAAATAAAAAAATAATTTTATTACAGAAATCGACTTGAAAATTATCATGAATTATCCTAGAATTATTTTGAAAACATTTTCTCGGCAGAAATTAATTTAGGTCTGAAAAAGTTAATATCAAAATACTTAGTTAATTAACCCATTAATGACCAAGACCCCGAATTTTCAACATCTTTTTCAAGGCTTTTTTTCAACTAAAAAAAAGGTTTGAAAAAATGTGAAAAAGATCATATCCGGCGTATTTTAAGC
>UELU01137008.1:0-28349 GCA_900490025.1 Megastigmus dorsalis
GTTCACGTCCGTTCACGAATAGTCCAAATTTATTAACTTCACTTACTAACAGTGACGGACTGTACCGTTTTTAGAACCGCATAAATATATGCGAATAAACCGTGTGTCGTAGAAATAAAATTATATCCTAGGACTTACCTATTCTTTTCTCCTCCTTCTCTTACAGTTGATTGATCTCAAATGCTCTACCTTCCTGGAGAAGAAATAAAGAACGAAGGATGAGAGTATCCTCTCGAAATGAATTTACTAATTAACAGCTTTTAATGCTTTTCAAAAGAAATAAAATTTATTAAAACTTAACACGAAGATTTTATATAATTGTTTCATCTATCGCGTTTATTATTTATTTGTTTAATAGAATTAGAAGTTTGCCAAAGTTTTATCTGTAAAATTCGTTTGACCGTCTACGCTCCCTTTTTTAAATATTCGTAATATTGTTCACTTACAACCACCTCGCGCTAACGTCTGTTCTTAACTGACTCATCTGTATTCAGGCATGTAGCACATTACCTCTCTGCCTTCCGCTTTACTCCTACTCTTGCGCTTCAGTCTTCCCCGCCCCTGGACTCCGTCCTTGACAGTGTTCTTGCCTATTTCTTCTATTCCTCTTTACTTTCCATTTTTCTTTCACTTTCTCTACGGACTTCTGGTTATCTCCCATGTGCGCAGTAATGGGGGGCGATGCGTCGCCAGGAGAGGGGTCAGTGCGCCAATGCAATTGTTTATGAATTCTCGGTTTCAAATCGACGAGGCTCTCTGTATCTCTGGAACTACTGGACCAAATTGAACAATTTTTTTTTAATTGGGGGTACCTTGTAAAGTACTACACTATTATCAGATTGGAATTAGCAAATTCTTTTATTTAAGCCCTGAAAAAAGCAGTATTTTATTTTTCAGTTAATTATTTTTGACAATAAACTTACATTATTGTTCTTTATGCTCGCTGCCCTCATTCTTACATACGATTATGGTCTTTTGAAACTTTATTTCCATGAAACTGATTTTACACTGGCGGGTAATAAAAATTGAAAACACCCACTGTTGCGAGGAGCGAGCGTTTTTTAGTTTTTATCGCTTGCTGAAAAATATTAAGTAATTTTGAGAATAATCATCGATGAATTTGAGAACATAATATGTTATATATATATAATATATTATATATTATATTGAAATTATTTTTACCGTGGCAAAATATTAACGAACTAAAAATTAAAAGTACTCCAATAAACGTGTAATTGCCGCGTCTAATTAGACACGAATACTTTTAAAATTCGTTCTACGTTGGTTAAAACCGTGTTCAGTGTAAAAAAAATAAAATGTAAAATTACGGCGCGCCTGTTAGTAAAAGTAAAATAAAAGGATAAAAATAATATTTGGGGAGGGGAGGGGGCTTTGGGTTTCACTTTCTCCCTGTTTCTGAGCGTTAAGCCCTCGGGTCTCTTTTCTTTTGACAATGTCTGGGCTCTGGGTTCGAGTTGATTGTCTCGACCATATACAATTTTCGGACACAGCTATTTCATTTTCTATAAATAAGCATTCTATGATGAAGCATTCTAACTATACCAATATCCTATAGAACATGTCTCCGTACTTTTCTATTCTAATACTATTATCATAGATCTTACTACTATCATAATATATTATCATGGAATAATCGTACGCAGTCATGGCCCACGTGAAAACTTTATTAGAGATCTCATATCAGAATATGGAATTGAGATGTAATATGAAAATTTAATAATTTGAAAAATTTTCAGTATTACATGGTATGCAAACACTGGTGTTTTTTTATGCTTCCATCTATTTTATATGAAAGTGTGCATGTATACACACACGTCAAAATATATATGTATAAATAATTCAGCCAAAACGGCGTTTCCAAATAAAAACTAAAAATACGTAGTTGCTAGGAAATTTTGTGAACATTTAAAAAAAATACCTTAATTTTTGCTCAATAAGGCCCATTTAAATAAAGCCCGTTTGGCCAGTTTTAGGACAAAAATGGCCTACATGCAGGGACGGCACTTTTTTTCTTTTTCTTGCCATGAAAAATAGTTTGCTCTTTGGAAAATACATCGCTTATGAAGTTTTTAGAGTTATTTCCAAAAAATTTCATTCTTTTATGAAAAAAAGCAGCTTTGGCTCCTTTTACCGTCTTTTATAGGTTTGCCGTAAATCGGGGTTTTAACATTTTTTAATTCATTGGGGCTCACTTTTTTCGCATTTGAATAATCATAAAAAACACCGGAGATATATATTACTAAAATGCTAACTTTAGAGCCTTATAAAATTTGCATTGTTCGCGAAACACGTATCTTGTTGCTTCTATTTTTTATATATTTATATATATTTATATATATAGATTTAGCAATGTCTTGCGTGTGTGGCTATTCAAGTGTACGCCGTGCGCTGCTTGAGTAGAATTTAGGTGTGAAGTGAGTCTATCGTTTCCGAGGAGAGAGTGCTTGCTTTTCCCTCTTTCCCTGAAAACATCGACGGGGCGCCAACCGGACGGAATCCTCTGTGCAACCTCTTTGCCACGCACACTCTCCACTGCGTTCGTTGATACGTTCTTTGACGTTGCGACTGCAGGTGCATCTAATCATCTGCAGAATCAAATACCGTCCGACTGACGCGTTTATCGGGAATTTTCATATGACGTAATATGTAAAATTTTAGTAACTGAATATACGCTTATGATTTGTTAAATTGCCGCAAATCTTCATTTGCAAATATATTCCGTCTTTTTCCTATCACAAAAACTACACGCCGCCGCCGCGGTTTTGCGAGGAATTTTCCCGCGCGTAGAAACTGTGCTGCCGTACTCATACGTGATTTTTCCAATATATCACTTTGATTAAAATTAATCGTAACTTAATACACTAAAGTGAAGTCGGATTTTCGCCGAAGTTAATGGAGATTTTCTATATCCAGAGCATCGAGTCTACTTGCAGCAGGTAAGTTACAGCCTGCTGATTAACAAAAAAGAAAAAAAAAACAACGATAAAACTGATTTATTTATTGAGAAAGCACTTTATTTACAATTTAGCTCTCCATTACATGACAACATTTTTTCATTTTCTGTATATCATTTTTTTTCGAAAGCATAAATGTTTTTATACCACTCGTTATATCGCAAGTTTGACATGATTTTTAAGCTCTCTGGTATAAAATATTGTTCGACACTGGAGGGTAAGTTGATTTTTAGCGCATGTGACTTTTCACATCTTCTATATTCGTTGGGAGAAGTAACAGAATTTAGACTATTAATACTAATTAAAGGTAAGCTTTTTGTAACTTTATTTAAATATTAAATTCATTTTATTAATGAATGCACAGAAAATGAACAAATATTACGGTTGCTAATCTGTATCTGTATATATATACCTACATGTAGAAAAAATACAAACAACAAGATACGTGTTCACGAATAAAACAAAGTTTTATAAGTCTCTAAAGGCAGCATTTTTTGAAAATACAGTAGACTTTAAAGTAATATATCTCCGGTGTTTTTTATGATTTGTCAAAATTAAAATAATCAACTTAAAAGACGAAAAAAGTGAGCCCCAATGAATCAAAAAATGTTAAGAACGCGATTTACAGCAGACCTATAAAAAACGATAAAAGTGGCCAGAGCTGCGTTTTTGCATACAATTAAAACATGGAATTTTTTGGAAATAACGCTGTAAAATTGAATAAACTTGTTGGCCCACACTAAAAATTTCCTATCCGATGTATTTCCCAAGGAGAAATCCATTTTTTATGGTAAACAAAAGAAAAAGTGCCGCTTTGAGTTTTTAATCAAAAAAAGAAGAATTATACTTTAATTTTCCGTGATCAGAATTTAAAAAAAAAATATCTAGGCTCATAGCAATTAGCAAACATGGAGAAAAAAGAACGTTAGATCTGCGTAAGTTTTAAAAACTTCTCTCCCTTAATCTTATCTGATTATCTTATCTGATTATCTAAAAACTTACGTTATAGATTCTACATAAATACTCAGTTACACTTACAGTGGAAGCCTCATGCGATAGAAAGGGATTTAAATTTTTTTTACTTCAATTCGCTAATACTCGAAAACATGTACATGAAATCTTTCGAATTTTTCGAAACCTTTCTTGAATACATGCAGAAACTTATACAATGTGTTAAAGCTTTAAAAAATATTTTGTGATAGGAGTGATAGGACTAAAAAATACAAAACCAAATCCAGATTTTAATGTTGTATATTTTTTCTTTCAAACAATAAAAATGTTTCATGATTTTTCGATTTTTGAAATTTTTAATGCACAATATTATGTAGTAAGGGCTAAGGAAAGCTTCGGTAAAATTCTAAGTCAAAATTTTTATTAGATCAAAAGATATGAGTGTTTGTGATGTACTTTCGTTTCGGCGCGCGCGAGCGCCACGAGTCCTTTGTTTATATTTCAGTTCGTAAATCTGGAGTATATCACACGCAAACATTTTTACTTTTTCTGCATCTACCTCTTAACGGATTTTTGGGGATCTCAGGTAGTTGGGATAATTTACGATTTTCCTTTCCAGCTTTTATTCTCTGGAGCTTGGCGGGCAGAAACTTTTATTGCCAGGTCATTGTATTCGCTGCTACCTTTTCGCCTTGCTCGGGTACAAATCGTTATCCCTGTTCCCAAGTGCAGTATTTCTTATTTCATTATCTACTTCACTTTGAGTCTCTTACTGTCCCTCTATTGCCCCGGCCACCCTGCTTAATAATCCCTAGCACCTGCTCCACTCAAATAAATACGTGTCCTGACATTTTTCTACGTACTTCAAGATTTGTGAGGCATACGCTAAGGTTTGGTCACTTCCTACTTGTTCTTGTGGAAGAATTCCTCCTACAGCATAATTATACCGTAGAATCTGTGGTTAAATTGAAATTCTCTTCGAAAAACAAGTGTAATATAGGTTTTTCGTACATTTTGTTGCGTTTTGTCGGTCCATACGAACTGTATATATCTTGTTTTAATCATAGTATTATAAGAAATCTCAGTGCTATATCAATCGCGGTAATAAAAATCAACTACCTATATACCACAGCACTAATATTTATAATAATAAAATATTTCTCCATTCATTTATTAAAACTAGATATGCATTTAGTGAAAGGACGTTCACGGACCGCATTGGAGCTCACGCAACTCATATTTCCATACATATACATTTCAATATGTATTATCAAGAATAAGTTAAGCTAGTCAGTACTGCTAAGCTCTGCCTATTCTGCGCGGAAGCACAAAATTTTCATTCCTGCGCAGTTAACATTAGTCTGGCAACGTCTACATGCATATATTTATCACTCCCGCAAACGCACACAGCATATATGTTATGTTCGGCTACGGCGGCGAATGCTAATACAGCGTTGTTAAGTCGTCTGCTGCTTTCTTTCTCCACGTGCCTTGGCGAGGTAAAAGTCGACAAAATTCTACATTTCAAACAACCGTATCTCAAAAATAAACACCGGTTGCTATGTTTAATAAAATTGTAGCTTAATCAGTACATGTTTTACTATAACATACTAGTTTTTGGTAAAAATCTATCTATATTTGACGCGAGAAAACTTAAAAAACATCCTGTAAAAACGGCTCAGTATAGGAATCATGTGTTAAAAGCCGCAACTTCTGACTTCGATATCTCAAAATTTAGGTCCGGTGCCCCTATTTTGAAAAATGGCTATGTATAAAGCAGGTCATAGAGAACGTTTATGTTCAATTTCAAGAAAATTCGTCTACAATTGATTTTTCCGTGAACGTCTTTAACTGTCCGAGAGCATGCAGGTGGGTTTTCGTGGCCGATCGAGGTCGTCGGTGTGTTTTCTTATGTATTTTGACCCGCTGAGCATGAATCTGCTAGGTGATTGACTGAAAAATGTACGTGTTAATTGTTATTAACAATTGAATTGATTAATTAGAAAGCTATATATCTTTTGTTGTTTAACCAACTATCAGAGTTTGGTTGACGCCAATTTGTTTGTTTATTAATTACAAATCTGCTCTATTTTCGTTTTTTTTTTTAATGTTAGTTAGATCATCATAAGTTACTAAGGAATACTTTTGTACTTTTTTTATACCATTCTTCCAATTGACTTTCGATAAATTTGCTGTTGAAGTTATATATTTGTTCGAGAACTTGAAACATGTGGGCCAAGTGTATGACTCGCAGTGCATATAAAAAATCTTTTTAGAGATATTATCAAAGCAAGTATATCAATACATTGTATTATATATGAACAGATGGTAAAAATTATAATTTATAATAGTCATTCCTATTTAGTAATAATTGAAGTCCACTGCCAAAGTCAGCAAAACGTGTAAAAAAATATATAATAATCAATAAAATTTAATAGAAAATGTACTCAAGAAATCATAATCGTGTGCTTTTGTGGATATTTACTATATTTAATTAGTCCAAAATAGCTTATAAACAAATAAAATGTATACTTTTGAGTATTATTTTAAAGATTAGATTGTTAGCCCTATTTATCCGAAAACCAAAATGTAACATATTTGTATGTATATTTGATATCAAAATAAACTTTTATTCATCGTAATATCTCAAATAGAGTACGAGATATACGGAAAATATCAAGCGCGGCAACATCAAGGTAAAGAGCGCTTACCTCAAATACTTACCGCTTGAAATTCAATGATCACGAAATTTGCAATAACTTTAGTTCCAGTTAAGAGATTTGAAAAAAAAAACCGAGCACTTTTTTGATGAAAATACCAACAGTTTGGTAAAACAATTTAATTGTTAATAACAATTAACCCGACCATTTTTCAGTCAAGCAGATTCGTGTTTAGCGGGTCAAAATACATAAGAAAACGCTTGGTGATGCCGGCGACCTCGATCAACCACAAAACCCCCACCCCCGGACTACATGATTATTATTAACTATATTATCATTATAAAAAACTTATAATCATGTTATTTTCGGACATGTGGATAAAATATGTAAAAACCATTGTCACTAACGAGTTATGATGGTAGAAAGTGACCGAATAATAATCACAGATTCTATTTGACAATGTGGAAATTGTAATTTTGCGTTACCGAGCGTAAAAATTATTTCTTGTAGTATTAGAATTTCATTTTTGCTAATTGCTACTTGTTTGTCTAGATTATTTTTTTTTAAAGATTTGAGTCTAAGATTGTGCTTATAGAATGATGATGAGATGATGTATTGAGTTTCCCTTGGATTACTGATAATTGATTATTTATGCTTATATAAACATGTTTTGTGCGATGATGATCTCGTATGGATCGATTTTTCCCATATGGGACACGCCTGTATTTCGTGTACTTTTTAATGAATTTTTGCAAAGTTTTTGTGTAATTTTAATGAAAGGTACTTTAGCCAAGTATCTTGTTGAGAATTTTTTTCTCTCACAATAATTTTTATTGTATCGTTTAATTCCTCTATATGGTTCGTATATATAGTATGCAAAATCCCTTTCGATTTAATTTTTTTCTGCGGCTGCGCGCTCCATTTAAACTTTGCTCTCCTCCAACTTTTATTATACGCAATTATGTGACCCTATTATAAAAAATTTTACTAAATTGTTTTCAATCTGTCTGAAAATATTGTCCGATATTCTTCCTTCTCTCTTTGTAGCTTCCGAAATTTCTTGTACTTTTTACTCTGTTCGGCGAAATTAATTATTTCAATTTCATTTTATTTTCCAAGCTGAGTTATGGTGAACATTAATAGGAATTAATATTGGTTTATGAGTCCAATTTTATCGAAATAGCACTATTATAGTATAAGCTAGCTCATCATAACTAATTCTTTGGCTGATGGAACTGCTTTTTTCAATAATTAGGTATTTTTCATAATTCAATAATTATCGTAAAATATGTCCCAGAGTTTTAGCCAAATCTGGAATCTGAAACTCGGATTGCTGCGGTCATCTCTAAATAAATTTAGTGTAAAATATATTATCTTTGTTAATTACAAATTTTTATTGTCTTCAAAAATCTCTGTAATTTATGGATGGATTTTTATGTAACTGGAACCATATAATATTTACATTATTACCGAGCTAATGACTGAGTTTCATTCCAAAAATTAATTTCTATGTAAAATTTGTATATTTCGTTAAATGCAAAAAATTGGTAAGGTAGGAATCTTTTGTACCCTAGCACATACGATAGTCGATAGCCGATAGCATAGAAATAAGTACTTATACATAGTATATCTGTATATATATAATAGTTAAAATTATGAATTCGTCATGTCATTTGTTAAGGGTCTGCTAGGATCTTTCGCGCCATAGCAGACGCGAAAATTTCGAGAAATGCGTAAAAACGTTTAAGTAAATACAGAAAGGTTTTTTATAAATCTAGTGGATATATGTGTTGCAGTACGTTGGGGAAGGAGAAATAAAGTATGTTGAAGGGGACAATATAGCAAATACCAATCATTTAATGTAGTGTGCAATACCATCCAGTATATACTAAGAAAAAAGTGGAATTGTTTTTATTATGATTTACAAAGTAGTGATTGGCATTTGCTACATTCTCCCCTTCAACATGCTCTCTTTTTCCTTCCCCAACGTACTGCAACACGTTCACTAGATTTACTAAAAACATTTCTGAATTTACGTTTTTTCCGCCAATACTTCAAACAGCTATTTTAGTCAATGCCCAAATGCCCAATGCCCAATCGATTTATTAGTACGGATTGGGGACCACGAGATGCGCCAGCAGTCGCTTAACATGCGCGAATAATATATATATATATATATAATATATATATGAATACTATTCGAGACTGATTTACTGCTTTGTATTTTCTCCGTAAGATGTCTATATGATAAAATTCGTGGTAATCGTGTATGAAATAGTGAGCGAGTTCATCGGTCTATATCTTTTTAGTTAGAGCCTCTACAGATTGCTGCACCGTGGGCCTCTGAATATTTCTGCAACTGTGAGATTTCACAGTCGCAACATCGAGATTTGGAGGTAGTTTGTCATTAGTTTATTTCGAAAATGCTGAATCAAATTGTACGGCCCCTGGCACGTCAAGTAGTGCGAAGAGGTAAAACTTTTTTCTGTTCCATTTGCTAGTTATGTAACTGTCTATCTACTCCTGCTCCTTCTGCTTGTGTTACCTACTGCTTCTAAATGTTTACAAAAAATTTCAGAAAATATTATTCATTACTCTCATAATACTTGTGTGCAAATTAATATGCTCTTTTTTGCATTTTATGCTGTATTATTACAATGATGTTATACTTGATTCAACGAGTCTAATAATTTTTTTGTATATGTATAGAGAGTTAGATACCAAATATGCATGGAAAAGATTTTTAACCCTTGTATTAAAAGTGTACCATTAGTTAATATTGTAAAATGTGTATTGATAAGAATGATAATGCAATTTTATTTAGGAATTCAAACTCGTTTGGCTCATCATGAAAGTCACTTCAAGTATGCGACGTTTGATGAATGTACTGTACCTCAGGGTCCCTGGAAAGAGAACTTTGAAAAGCAACAGAGAAGATATAATGCCCATTTAGCTGCTGGTGTAGCAAGTATTGTTCTTACACTTTTTGCTGTAAGTATTTCTTGACAGTAATGGTAGTATTTTTAAAGTGCATTACAATTATTGAATTGTTAACTAATGGTTATTTAATATTTTTTCAGATTGTCCAAGGTGAATTGCTGTTCTTCAATTACATCCCTCCTAAACCAAAACAATAAATGACACCAGTATTGATAGCTACAAGTTCATAGATAATGTAACAAGATGTAATACTGAGGAAATATCATTGTTGTTGCACCTTGTAAATAGCTGGAAATTCTGGCTTCATTATGTATTTAAATTGATAAATTTATTTGTACAATAAATAAATATTACATAGTAACGATATTTACTATAAGCTTATGAGTTATTTAAAGCTAAATGCAAAGTATTGTATTTTAATATAAGTTTATTATTTACAAGTTTGAAATTACATATCAAAACTAGATACACATTGCATTGTTCATAGAAATATTTACAATGTTTTGCTGTACTTTTAAAGAAACAATTTTTTTTAACCATATTAGAGGCATTAGCTTCAAGCTATGTCCTCAAAAAAAACAATTTATAAAACTTATCTATGCAGTATGCATGTACTGATAAGTATATATAATTATATAGATTAAAATTTTTTTCCCGTTTTTATTCGCTATCACTGCTATTAAGTCTGTATTTCAGAAACCCTGCAACACTTGTAAGTTGCATGGGTATTGGCCATTGCCGTTGGGTCTTGTCTTGGGATTTGGCACTTGCCACTTGGCCTTGGATCAGAGCACTTCTTGTAGACTCAGCCTATAACAGTGTGCAGTATATATATATATATATATATATACACACATGATGCGCGTGTGCATACTACACTACTGCTTCAATGCGTTTAGTCAGATTTTAAGAAGACGAATATTTATTTTAAATTGATTTCTTAAATTAAACCCTCATTGTCGATAGGAATATCATCAAAAATTCTTCAAGGTTTGTTTGTATAGCTTTTTTTATACACTTTGCAAGTAACCCTATTGTGATCAAATTCACAATAGGGTTATAATTATGGAAACTGTAAACAAAGTATACACATTAACTTATTAGATTACAAATTAAGCTATAATTTTAAAATAATGTTACCTCTTCGTAAATTTTACTTATTCGTAATTTATTTGAGATAGTAAATACGTTTATACATTTGCAAATCATTCTTAGGTATCGTAATTTAATACATATGTTTAATATATTTGAACTCACATTCGCTTGAGCAGTCTGTTTAATAGTATTTAACTTATTTTATTAATCCAAAATCTCTTTCTTGTACAACAGATTTATTATCAGAGTATTCCTTTAATAACAGAATAAAATATATCTATCTGCAATTTAATTGAAACATATCTGTATGGAGTGTATGTCTCAATTATATAAATAACTATCATTATAAAAAATAACATTACACTTTCAAGATGTCGGGAGGCAAGTGTAAGAATTGTGGTTCAACCAACATCGAGACAGATCCAGCTCGTGGAGATGCAGTTTGTACAGAATGTGGTTTTGTCCTGGAGGACCAAATCATCGTTAGTGAAACAACGTTTCAAGAAACTCCAGCTGGTAACATGATGATGCTTGGTCAGTTCGTTTCAAATGAAAGTTCCGGTGGTGCAACAGGCTTTGGAGCAGGTATGAATAATTAAATTACTAAATCGTTTTAAAGTTGTATCTAACTACTAATAATAATTTGGGACTTAGGATATCTTGTTAGTGGTAAAGAATCTAGAGAAATTACATTACAAAATGCAAGGAAGGGTATCACACATTTATGCAGACAGTTACAGTGAGTAATAAAATGTAATTATAATAGTTAAAATACATTGAATCGTAAATTACTTTATTATCATACAGATTAAATCAACATTGTATTGATACTTCTGTAAATTTTTATAAAATGGCTTTAAATCGGCACTTGACTCGGGGAAGAAAACAAGCTCACAATCATGCTGCTTGTGTTTATATTACTTGTCGAACTGAAGGCACAGCACGTACGTATAATTTTCATAATTCTTACCTATTACTAAAAATAACTAAAAGATTTCTAATGTGTAAATGTAATTTTCAGATATGCTAATTGATATCAGCGATGTATTACAAATTTGTGTACATGAATTAGGAAGAACATATTTGAGATTTACTCAGGCATTATGTATTAACATACCTTCTATGGGTAAGTTGCAACGATCATATTATTCTAATGTAGATACTGTTCCATTTTATATTATTAGAAAATAACTTTACTCTAGTGCAATTTAATACTTCTTCTGACTATATGCTTTTTTAAAAAGTAATTTAAAAGTACATGCACAATATATGTTCACATTTTCTTGAAGAATGTAACATATTTATTAAATTTTTATCAATGGATTGAAGTGATGAAATAGTGTAATATGCACATTTTTAATTTATGTTACAGTAAATGTATACAGTAGATTTAAGTACTGTGAATATATACTGTGGATATTTTCATAATTTGTAAGAATTGGTATCATCTAGTCAGGTTACACTAATAATTTGAAGACCAAATATTTTTATGGAATAGTAGTGAATGATGTGTGAGATATAATAGGTAGGGTAATAAAGAAAGTAAACATGAATGAGCCAGTTCAAATAATATAATTGCTCATATATCTTTTAGCACTTACAGATAACTTTTATACATCTAAAAGCATTTTTTGTACTATAATACATATTTTTAAATTGTTTATAGATCTCTATGTTTCTACTTCAATTAGAAATACTTTTAAATTTTTAATTTATAAAGCAAAATATCTTTTGTAAAAAATATTAGGTATTTTTAAAAAGTAGGTAGTTCTTTCTCAAGAATAAATCATTAATGAGATAATAATATTTATAAATTCTACATTTGTGAGAGCTTATATTAAAGACTAAGATGTTTTTTCTATATTGATACAATAAAAACGTATAATATACATAGTTTGGTAGAAAGTACGATTGTTTACAGTGTGAAAATATAATAATAATCAAAATAATCACATACTTAATAGTTTTCACTTACAAATTTTTGGCACAAAACTTTTTAATGTGGCGAAGTCACTTTGGAGTTTAAGATAACGAGTTTTAAATTAACAAACAAGTTAACTTACTATTACAAACTTAATCTGGCAAATTTCATAACAGTCATTGCATAAAGTCTTATAATTAACTTAATGATGCTATATTCTAAAACAGTGAAATTCGGTAAGAACTTGAAAGAACTTTTTTAACGATTTGTGTTAAGTACAGAGTAATACAATAGGATTATAAGTGCCGCTAATTATAAAGATTTTAAAGTACTATAGCTCTAACATAATTTTATAATGGTTTTTATTTCACTAAGCTAGCGAATTAAATAATTTTTTGGATCATTGTTAAGCATGATTTTGTTGAAATAATTAAGTTTATAAAAAAATCAAAGATCAATATCGCAGAGTCTCGATAGTTTGCAGTATTTGATCGCATGTTTTATGTGCAAAATCATAGAACACCATAAATAGCTTTTTATGTAAAATTAGGCAGTATAAATGTGCTCTCATCATGAACGATTTTAAAAAGTCCCATTAACACTTCCAGTACACAACTGTGAGTCCATTGTACATAATTGCATGATTCTTGCTTTTCAATTCAATCTTATTTTTTTCTTTATAAAAGTTACCTATTACGTTAATTTACAATCCTCACATTGCTACGCTCAACGCCGCCTGTGGTGCATAAAACATAATCTCGATAGAACGCTTCCGTTGAGTAGTCTTTTTTTTAAATTTATGTCGAAGATAGAATATCTGTCGGAAAGCATTCACAATGCTCGCACGATGAAAGAATTTTGAGTAAAGAAATTCAAGAAAAAACATAGCACTTGCAAGAGCATTCAGTAATAACACGACGCATAATAAAACGTTTAATAATGATAAGATTCAAACAACAGCTAGTATAAATAACAATTGCTATTATTGGCCAATTGGCTTTGCCATTCTTCAAAAAAGTTTGCGCAAATACCGCCTGTATGTTGTGTATATATTTCAATGCGCGCAAAGAAAGAATTTCAAGAAGTTGTTAAAAAATCCAGAAAAATTTGCTCAAAAACTCAAAACAGTAACACTCGCTCTAAAGAAAAGTTAATAACAGACTTGATTGAACTTCGTTCGAATCAACTGGATGTAAAAATTTAATTGAAAGATCATTATATAGCTTGAAATCTCTTTCCGCGCGCGCACCTCTCTCTCTCTCTCTCTCTCAATTTACAATGATCACTTCAAAAATAGAATCTTAACATTGTCGGCGTACTCGAAGTGTCATCATACTCAAACCATAATCTCGGCAGCAAAGTTGCGTCATTCGTCCGAGGGCGGGCCGTAAAATATGAGCTCGGGTATCTGTCCGCCCTGTACACCGGTGCCGTTCGTACTCTCGGAGCTGCACTGGAACTGGAAGGTGACGCTTCCCACCGTCGCCTCGGACATCCCCTCCTGTCCGAAGTAACTGAGCTCCCCGCCCTCGAGGATCGCGCTCGCCGTGTAAAAGTTCTCCGGCTCGATCTGTATCGGGTTCTCGAAGTATACGTGGAAGGTGTTGCTCGAGCCGTCCGAGAAGAACTTGGTACTGTTGACGGAGAGTACGCGGCCGAGCCTCTTGAGCTCTATTCGCACGTTGTAGTCGGCGGCGCCTGACGAGCTGCCGTAGAGGCCAAAGCCAACGACGAAGATCCGCTTGTCGACACTGAACTGGACCGAGTCGCAGCGGCCTCGGTAGCGCCACTGGTTCGACCTGTACGCGCACGACTGAAATCTGTGGCACACCTGCAGAGTGCAAAGTTTCTTTTAATGAGAAAGCTCTCCTTCTTTTCGAGACTTTCGACTATGACACACATTTTTATTTTCGCTCTTTTTCTACCAAGAACGAGTAAAGAAATTCTCTGAATTTCCTTTAAACATCTTGATTGGGTGTGAAAAGATTCAGATTTCGTTTGAACGTAAATACGGGATAGACTTTTATCGGAGTTTCGCTCCGCTTATTGTGTAATCAAAATAAAGTTATTTGATTGTCTCTACCTGAGTCTTTAATCCCTGACGAGGCTTAATCGGAAAGCAGAGCTGGGGCTTTGTACTGGCAATGAAGTGGAGAAATATGTCGATGGTCTCCTGCTGCGTGAGTATTCCCGTTTGCGCTGCACTGTTGGCAAACTCTTCCAGACTCATGGCAGGAAGTCTAATTAAATTCAAAGCAGATCCTGCAATTAAATCGATGACATATTTTTTACAGACGTGCAGAGAGTAATCGATTAGTAATAAATGAATTTTTCGTTCCGAACCTTTTCCCGTGCGATGCTTACCCAATAATCGTCTCTGATTACACGGGCTCGGCTCAAGATCCTGTCGCAGACATTCCGCGTGCGCCCACCTCAGGGCCGCGTTCCACAAGTGGATCTCCTTACAGTTGAGTGTCTCCCGTGACAGCACCGATTCCAGCGTGTGGATGTCGATTTCGACAAAGCCCTCCGAGCGTAGAGCCATCTCTGCCTGCAGAACATTAGGTTTCATCAGTTTCATTTAGCTTTTCTCTTCATTAGCTTTTCTGCTATTACAAGTTACCTAGTACTGGAAATCCCGTGATCAAAATTAAGAAAGTAAAAGCGCAGTTGTTTTTCTTTTCTCTGATTTGTACTGTATCGTTTTTCTAGTTTTTTTTGTCGATTTGGAACGCTAATTTAATCTTCTTTTTTTTTCTCAGACGTAATGGTGTCATAGTGAAATTATAACATTTAGTATAATTATTGAGTGATTGTGTTTTAATAAAAAATGATATTGCAGAAAGAAAATTCTTTGAAAAATTAAATTGTTGATACATTTACTGAGAAAAATAAATATAATTGTTACTTAATTAAGAAAGTTTCCTAGGATTAAGAATGATATAGAGAGGTTTTTTGTTTAAAAAAAGTTACTATATTTTAATATTTTGCTTTTTGTAACATCTTAATAATACTTCACGATATAATTGCAATTTTAGTATTCCATAAAATGAACACAGCCTTATAATATAAATCACAAATACTTCAAATTATTCTCTTACTAATTTATCGACGAGATAATAGTGATAATACCTTATATACACTTTATAATAACCATATACATTACATAGTTATGGATAAAGCCATCCATTATTTTAGAATCCCTTAAACGTAAACGAAGCTTAATTCACAGATTTTGACGTATGTAAACGATTTCGTCTGATGTTAAAATATTCTACACTTGTATGAATCGACTAAATAATAGTTCATATTTCTTAAAATTAACATGAGTCCAATGTAAAGTTGACGAAGCAAATCCCGGAATGCGAACGCGTGTTTCTTTTTCAGACGTAAAAATCCTCGTGGAATGAATAATTGTAACAATACAAAAGATTCAACGCTACAGAAATGATACCGGTGATCAAAGTCTAATTTCCTAAATTCAAGCTCGAAGATCTTTCGTGTGTCCGCTCAGTTAAGTGCTCATTTGACGATAATTCAATGATTATCGTTGCTATTAATACTTCGTGTCGTACGATTCAGTTCTTCGCAATTATCGCAGTAACTCTCAAGATCGAAATTATTCTCGCTATCTTTGCAATCCTCCGTGAAGCTATCTTTATAAGTGATATTCTGAATGACTTCGACGTCGAGTCTGCCGTCCAAGAAGTACGGCTCACTCCTTGTCCGGCTGAGAGCAAACTGCCTCGGCGGATTGTTCAATTTAACGTCAAATAGGAAGCAATTGCTTTCGGACAAGCTTAAAGGATAAGAGGCAAATAGGAGCTTGTTGCAACGCAGGCCCTGAATGTCGCCATAGCTCGAGCCCAGGACCTCGTCGTCTATCTGCTGGCCCTGCCATCTTTGCAACTGGTTCTCGGACAACGAGTCTTCTTCAGAGTTCCAGCTCAGAGCGCGATATATACATTGAGTTTCGGAGCACGGAGTTTGTCGCTTTCCAAACGAAATTGATTTTAGGGTCGGACTTACTTGGGCGTCAATAACTTCCCAGCAGCGTTGCATGAGATCAGGCTCTTCGAACAGTCGGGATTGGCTCAGTAGTAGACACGCATTTTTGGCGTTCAGACTCGTTTCTAAAAAAGTAACGCAGGCGCGGGCTAAATGGGGGACGATGTACTTCTTCGCGACGTACAGCGTAGCTAGCACGGTATCCGCTTCGAGCTTCACGTCGTCGCAATACATATACCTGGAAAATGATGGACAAAATTGTTTATTTTAAAAGTCTTTACATCCATGAGAACCTTTTGTTACTTTTATTTTGCATAGTGACAAAAAGTGTATGGATCTGTTTTACTGTGTCGATCGACATTTACCTTAATAATGCTAGAAATGCAGCAGGCTCTACATCTGGAACTTCTATTTCATTCTTGTTCTCCGCCAAGCCTCCATAAAACATGGCATAAAAAACTGAGCTACCAGTTGCTAACACATACTTGTGGGCCGGTATGGTTTGTGTGTGTCCTAAAATTATTTCATTATCATACAATATGGTCATCTTGGTTTTTCTTCAGTCTTTCCTATGTTTTATAAATTACCTGGACTTCCAACGATGAATTGAATATCAGCCATAAGGGGATTGTTGAACATTGCTGCATTCCTCTCTCGAATTGTAGGCTTTGTGGCTTGCCAGTTAGGATCCTGAGTACAGTCTTCTAAAGATAAGAGGTTGAATGTTTGAGTTATTGGCGAAGAAACTGAAGAGAGTGGTGAGGCTGGTGTGCTTAGAGGTTGATTGATTACTCCTTCTCGCTGCAGGACAATCGATGATGATATTGGACTGACAGATGGTGGAGACCCTGATACTGTACTGGGTGATTCAGCTGAAAATTAAAACAAAAAAGTTCCATTAATCTGTTCCAATATAATGCTTTGATTCTCTCGATGAGCTCATCAGATAAATGTTTCAACAGTCTCAAGATGTTGAATACAATCATCTTTAGAAACTAAAACTGTTTAGAAGCTAAATTCTTGAAATTACATTTTTTAATTATGATTTTCGTATTTTTATAATGAAACTGCATGTTTTTATAGGCTAATAGCACTTGAAACCACTCTTTTGTAGTAAGAAATTTTTCTTATGTATGCATATTACTTTGCCAATCATCATCAGCAGCATTCAGTAAAGGTTTATTATTGTTTTTGTGACAAGATCCCATTCTCAACATTACATAATATCATAGAATTCATTTTTATCACAGACATCCCCGTCCGCCCTTAAAAGAATGGAAAACGAGAAAAGTCAGCCTTGATCGGTCGAACTTTAACGGAATACCCGCCCATATATATCCGTGCTTGTGACTGAACGAGTGAACGATAAAGACTAAAAGAAAGTGAAAAAAAAAAGGTCGCGCGCAGTATGAGGTGTTCCAGTGTTCGAAGAGGTCCTTTATCGCTCTCTTGCTCTCCTCGTCCGAGACTCCAAGAGCAAGCGGGACAGAGGAGAGAGCGTGAGAGAGAGAGAGAGCGAGAAGAGCGCTGAGAGGGAGAGAGAGGGAGAGAGAGAAAGAGAGAGAAATACTGGAACGCGCAAAACGTTTGAGCCCGAGAGCAGAGCAGCACAAGTGGGGCCAATTACGGCAATGTAGGTTAATTCAAACGTTTATACCGTCGGTATACATTGTACGGACTGTGCCAGCGAATTGACTGGTGCACGCCTCCCGTTTCTTCTGTCCCCTCGCTGTGCCTTTCCTCGACGACTGCGACGACTGCGACGACTGGGACGACGACTGGGAGGATGACGAGCTCAAGTCGCTCGTCGACATCCTCTCGCGAGCTTCGTCTTCATACACGGACTATCCCGTTGTCCGTGAAACTTATCCAACTCTATACGAGGCTCGCGCGCGAAAGTCGCTACATCCTCGCTGATGTGTCTTGCCGTGTTGACGCGCTGCTCTCCGCTGCGCAGTCCCTTTCTCCTGTCGCGGCTCTCCGACACTGCCTGTGTGCTGCTTCTGCTGCTGTTGAGTGCTCCCAAAGTCCCACGACGCGGCTGTGTGTGTGTGCACACATATGTGCATAACGCGTCGCGCTCATGAGTTCCTGATGTCTGCGCGCGCCTCCCGAGGAAAGCTGCTGCTGCGCTGCCAGACTGAGTCTGTTGACTGTTCTCTTCTCTCTCTCTTGCGCGCTGTGCGCATGCGTGATGCAATTATCCGCCCGCACACAACTACCTACAAATGCACTTTTTGTGCACGCATATACGTCGGGTGTGGATGTGTGCGCGACTACGAGAGACTGAGAGCAGAGAGACAGACGCCTAACGCGCGCACACGTACGAAAATTTTCGTGTAAAGATTTTTTCTCTTCCTTGCCCGTGCGAGGCGTGATTTTAGGCGACTAGCTTGTTTACTTGGGAGAGAGTCATGACATTTTTCGGTCCCTATATATGTATAACTTCATGCTAGAGCCTTGCGCCGATAATTTTCATGGTGGAATCGACCGAGTCGTCTGCTCCAAAATATTTTTCTTTAGAAATATAAATAAACATTCAATGCTTTATTCTTGGTATTAACTTCGAACGAATATCGATCAGTACCAATATTTTTTAGAAATTTTTTTACGATTGTTATCGTTCTCAATATTGGAGTAAATATATTCGGTAAAGCTAACATATTGAAAAGTGATATGCAGTTCATTCGATCGACTAGTTAAATATTTCGATAGAGTACTTTTCCTCGCTCAATATCGCGTCCATAAATATTGAATTACTCAAATCGATAAGCTGAATATGCAAAGCTCTGGAAAAAGAATTACACATCTTCAATATAATTTTATTCGTGTGCCCAACATATACATTTGTCAACTCTCGGCGTATTATATATTTGGCGTTTGTCGTCGAGTGAACGAACTCGCACCCACCGCGCCACCCGTCGGTGCAAAAACCCTTCGTCGCCTCCTCTCTCTCTCTCCCTCCCTCCGACGGCGCGCGCGCGACACAGGAAGCCGAAGCTTCCTCTCAAACTCATCGTAAACAAAAAAGAAAAGAGAAAAAAATCGCCCGCCAGACACGACTCGACAACACATCTGGACGAAGTGAAAGGAGTTGTGCAGAAAAGACGACAAAAAGTTGTTCGTGCAGCCATGGACACAGACACAGTCTACATGTATGTATGTATATATACATATATACAAGGGAAGGAGGAGGGCGTCGCACCCGTTATTATTATGCTTACCGTTGACCCAGGCGTTGGTCTGGGTGACGGCGATGTTGTCCTGGAAGCGCTTCACCGGCTTCGTGCCGATCTTCGAGTAGAGGTTCGACATCGCCATGGCTGTTGGTCCTGGCTTAGCCGACGCCGCGGCCTCCAGCAGCAGAAGATGTGTCCGAGTGTCTCGCCCAACGAACCTGCCCAAGGGGGGATGTGACGTGCGAGAGTTTGCGGACTGCGCTCCGCCGAGCGACTAGACTCGCTTCGCCATTTGCAGCGCTCTGCGCGCGCGCTCGGGCCGATCTCTCTCTCTCTCGCCCCCCCCCCCTCTCTCTCACGCGCGCACTCTCAGCGATGTCTCCGTGCAGACGCTCGCGTATACTTATACTTCTCCATCTTATCACTTGTTTTATCTTGCCATCTCTTAGCGCAGCTTGCTTAACTTTGTAGTATCTGAGATGCTATGACACTCAATCGCAGAACAACAGTTTTTGTAACAATGTCATAAAGCGTGTCGGGTATTATACTTGAAACGTTGACAACTTCTTATCAAATAAAAGCTGCTGTCTCGGCTGCTGTGGTTTGACCGTGAAGATCTAGGGAGAGAATCTTTTTATTTTTCAGTACAATATCTGAAGCAATAAAGTCATGTTCATATCAACTTATTTCTCTTAAAATTCGGCCGCATGCTTGCATTCTTCTTCAATGATTCGAATCGTGTTTAAAGATATTAATAGCTTGCTTGTAATTTATCACTTTTATTATTGAATGTAAGTGTAATGTATAAGGTAAACTATAAAGTTCCGACTATTTTTTAAATGTGGATATTATATTCATTATAATTTATAAAAAAAAAGATTAAGTATATATACGAATTCTATCACTTCAATCGGACGGAAATACTTTACATTATAAAATTACTTGTAGCAATTGACAATTAAATTATAATTAATAGAATATGAGACTTTAAAGAAGTTTTTAAACAAATTTCATACTAGAACGTAATGCATCTCATTTGGTTTACCAATTGTTTAATAGTTTAGATGATTGTGCCAATACAAAATATTCGTAAGTATTTATGCATTTGCAGACTTGTTCCAAAACAAGTTCAAAGTTTTAATGCAGAGTGAAAATCGATAGCATCGAACTTGTATGAATAAAATATATGCGTATAGTAATTTAATTAAAAAAATAATATGAAATGTTATTTTCGATATCATAAGTCAATTTCACATCATTCTACTCTCATTTATAAATATATATGTAAAAGTACATGTTGATCACAGTTTACGATTATACTTGAACCTCAAACAGAGTTAATGACCGTTTACCATGCTATTTTAAGCCAATCCGAGTTGGTTTCAGTTCTGCAGGTGTAAATACCACCGATGTAATTATAGAGTAGATGTATAGTATAGTCGAGGGTGAAGTAACAGTCATGTACGCGATGTGCGCACCAGCTTACAACGGGGAATTGCTGTGGTTTCAGTTTTGAAATCTACACCATTATTTTTTTCCAACCTATACATTATGTTTAATTAACTTAATTATATTTATATACACATAGTGTAGCTTATCGATTAAATTAAAACTATCATGATTAAAAAATACAAAAGTTTTCAAACTTTGATTGATTGACTGATTTTAATAATGATATCATTGAAATGTTTGACTTTTTACAAAATATATTATTAGTATTAATAATTCCACAAAGGCATTATTTACAAGATACATTTTGAAAGGAGCTTATGAACTTAGTAGATTCATGAAAAATGTAATCATTAATTCTCGCAAAATCGATTCCATCGCAGTTCTAAAACAATAGTATAATGTTTCTTCTTTCTCGATCTATTCCCCTCGCACTGTTGGCATTTTTTTTCTCTCTCTCTCATAGTATCATATAGTGCGAAGGGGCCTCTCACGTGTATTTATACACGTCGGTCGATAGGAAACGGCGGCTCGCCAAGCGCCGCCGCGACGCGACGGAGTATAATATGCCATAGAGCGAGGATCTCTATCTCTCTCTCTCTCTCTGTCTCTGTCTCTGCAGGGGGATAACACTGCCGTCGCACCAAAATAATAATATATAACGGCGCGGACCGACTCCGTATATGCAAACGTGCCTTCGCATGCGTGTATATATACATATGTATATGTAGGCTTGTGTCCGGGCATTCGTGCAGCCGGCAGCGTTGCATATCCGCATTGAGACGATATTACTTATACAGACACACCGTATAGAACAGTGCAGAAACGTTGCAGAAATGTTTCAGCATAATTGCAAGTTGGCAAAAACGGGAGGAGACTGTTTTATTGGAAATACTGTATATAAATCTTGTACTTATGCACCAAAATTATTTACTCGTTTAACTTATTTTATACCTGTTTCACGAGAATTCTCATGAGAAGTATTAAATTTCATTTTACTGCATAATTACAAACGTAATAAGACTGTTCGGGGCAGCCGCGGAAATTTTAAGAAACGTCCATTTACTTTGGAAGCGAAACAGTCTTGGAAATAACACTGTCGCATTGTTTTTTATACCTCTGGGAATTCCCCCATGAGCCCTAAACAGTAGACCTGCACTACAAAGCCGGTACAATGATGTAAATACACGAAGATCGTAAAATCTTAATGGCTATGGTACAGAATCAATGAACAAGCCTACAGTATTTTTAAACGGAACGGAATTCTTTTAAGCTTCGCAGCAAAAAGAGTCAAAATTCTGGGATGTTACTGTATGAAAGTGTGCGCTATTATGCTTGCATCTGAGGGCTGTATAAACCGTAGAGAGCGACATGACGGTCCACTGCGGATGTGCAGCGGCGAATGTGCGATTGATCGCTCGCAGAGGCTCGAGTGAGCGTAGGCGGCTTCCCACACGGATTTTCTTCTTGCTTCTGACTCGTGCTTTCCGGTTATTTCGTTTCATTGCCCGTTTCGATTTTTTATGCTCCGACTGCAGCACGACGTATTTTATGTATTATATACTTTTTCTCGACTATGTAGAGAAATGCATTGGTTTTTCTATTCGAGTAACCAATAAGTGCAATGAAAAGCAGTGCATATGCATTTGACCTTAATGAGTTCGCTTCGGCGTTTTGTTACAAAATTAAATATTATTCAGCCTTTTCTCGTTTAGCATTATAATTCAGCTAACTATTAGGAAGTTCAAAAGAAAAAATGTAATAATATACAATGTTATAGGTGCATCTATACCGATGAAACGGATATTCAATAAAAATTGCTGTGTATAATTTACGCTAATTGCAGAGTTATTCATTCCCGTTTTTTAATAAACTTTAGACTTTTATTTTGAAACCAATTGGCTTATATAACTCCTCGTAAATCCTGGTAGTTTAACAAGTTATATGTACATGTTGTCATAATTATACTCATAATTTATATACATCCTACATTTGATAAAATTATCATTTAGATTCTTACTGAAACATACAATACATATAGATTTATTTCTTTACATATAATAATGAATGATTTTAAATTCATTCCCATTAAGTTTAAAAGTGCGTGTAAAATTAAATGCAATCAGCAGAATGTCTATATATTTATAATTTCAGTTCATATTCTCTGCAGCTATTAATATCATTTTTTTTCTCATTCATTTCCTGCTGTAAATTCGCTCAATTAAAAGCTTTTTTATGAGTAAATCTTGTAATTAAATATATTTTTATCGAGACATCTCTTGAAAGTTGATAATTTTTCTTACCGTTACTTTGTACGGTTGTTTTGGAATTATCACAAATTTTATGTATAAATATATAGCATTCGTATTATATTTTATCGCAATTTTCTCATATGAATATTCGGGAAATATAGTAGACATTATACAGCTGCGGAATAACAGATATTGTGCGTTTATGTTTCAGATCCGTGTTTGTACATAATGCGTTTCGCAAATAAACTTGAGTTTGGAGAGAAAACTCACGAAGTCTCGATGACCGCGCTGCGCGTCGTCCAACGAATGAAAAGGGACAGCATCCACAGCGGTCGTAGGCCGTCCGGTTTATGTGGTGCAGGTATATCCTATAATTTTTTTTTATTTTCCACATTTATAAAAAGTGAATCTAATGAAGACTGATTCCGTGCTTATTTTAAGCTTTATTGATGGCTGCCAGGCTACACGAATTCAACCGATCGCCCAGTGACATCATCAAAATCGTAAAGGTACACGAATCAACCTTGAGAAAAAGGTAATACTTATACTATATGCCATAATAGCTTGCGAATACTGTTTCAAAATAAGATGATTTAGCCTATAAGAGAAATTTTTTTCTTTTGTAGATTGGTAGAGTTTGGCGATACTCCGTCGAGTGCTCTGACTCTAGATGAATTCATGACTGTTGATCTGGAGGAGGAACAAGACCCGCCGGCTTTTAAAGTGGCTCGGAAGAAAGACAGAGAAAGATTACAAAAGGTATCCTACTGCGAGACATTTTCCTTAGTGCGACTAATTCAAAATCACAAAATTGATTAATAACTTTTTTGCAATGATTATTTCAGTTAGAAAATATAGCTAACGAATTCAGTGAACTTCAGACTGAGATCGATCGGCAATTAGAGGAACAAAAATCAGCTAAGGGAAAAGCGAAAAATTGTAAGCTGCTCATCATGCTCTAAATATTTAGACAGGTATAAAAAAGTGGATCAATTTTACTAATAGCTTTTTTACTTTGCAGCTACAGCTGTGGAGGATTCTGATGCCGACAGATTCATCAGGGAGTCTAATTTAAGTGTAATCGAAGAATGCGTTGGAACAAATCCTGACGATCCTGATGAAGTCGCAATTGTAAATTCCCGACGAAACGAAAATTCTCTTGCCACCGGACTTGGTAAGAATACATTTGTACAGAGAATTATGAGTAAAGTGATTACATAATTTAAATCTTTACTTATTAAACACAGGGCCTGATATCGCCTCTATGGGCTTAACGGCATCCTTACACAATAAGGACACTGCGAAAAAAGATTCAACTGCATTGTCTTTTGAAAATGTAAGAAAACTTTCTTTCGGTATTTTTTAGTGTTCCATTAAACGTACGCTAATAATAAATAACGATTATTTTTAATATCTAGCTAACTGGAGAGATTGATATTACAGACTTAGATGACGAGGAATTAGATAGTTATATTATGTCTGAAAAAGAAGCGACATTCAAAAGTAATTTATGGAACAAAGTTAATGAAAAATATTTACAAGATCAAAAAGGTACATATATTTTTAATTAAACTACGCACAAAACATTAAATGCTAATTTTATTTTTATATTTGTATTATTTATTTATTTATTTAAAACATTAAACGGGTATAACCCTTAAAATAGACATAATATATGTATAAAAAAAAATACAACTAATTATGAAAACATGTTTACAAACTGCAAACTAATAAATATATACATAATAGCTTAATAAATCTGATAAATTAAATTAAATTAAAACTCAATCATAAATATTTTTGTGGAACTCTCAAAACATTCAACTGTGTCTATAGAAGTAATACTAGATTTATAGTAGAATAAAAACAAATATTAGAATTAGAACACTCTTCCACCATTACTTTAAAATTCCTTAAATTGTAATTTAACTTGCGCTCTCGAAACAGATTACAAATATACGCACACTCAATACATTTATTACAAATTTTTTAAGCAAGAACACAAGACTGGTAGTACTGTAAGATCTTAACTGTCTGAATATTAAATTCAATTATTTTAGAAAAAGAAGAAAAACTGCAGAAGGAAAAGGAAGAGGGTAAACCGGAAAAGAAAAGGAGAAGAACAACTTCCAAAAAGAACAAAAATCAAGGTCCAGCCAATAGTGCAGGTAGATAAATGATTTTATTTTGAAATTTATTTATTGTACACTGAGAGAAAAGATGTCTTGTATTAAATAATCGGTGTATTTACAGAACCGTTAATGAATATCACTTAAATTAAATACGAATACATTTGTCATGAAGCTCTAGTTCTTAACTGTTAACGCACGTTTTGGATTTAATATTAATCTATCGTGCTGTTGTTATAACTGATAAGAATACTTAATAGTTAATGAATATGTATTACAACATATTTCAATTAATTTGTATTGAGACTAAAATTTAAAGTTAAATAAAATATTACATGTACATGAAAAGGTATATTTACAAAAGCGTGAAAAGAGTGTGTGTGAGAGAGAGAGAGAGAGAGAGAAAGCACGGAATGCGACTCGCGAGACATTTTTTAAAAAAAATAAATTTTCTTGATTTCATTTTCTACAAGTTAAAAAATTTTTTTTTATTTCCTCAAACCCAGTTCAGTTCTCTAAAAGTTGAATTATAAAATAATAATTATAACTATTGTTTATTTAGCGATTTATTATAAACCATATGTTTTTTTATTAATTTTAATTTATGTTTATTTAATTGAATTTTTTTAATCAAATTTTTTTATTACTTTGAATTCATTTAATATAAAACATCTTTTTTCTCAGTGTATATATGTGGGGGGTCCATATCACAATGTCGAATTTACGGAATGAATGAACTCATATACAAAATGTTTGGCGTTAAATGATTGTGTCATTTAATATTAGTGAATCAGTTATTAACTATCAATCCACGGCGCATTTGATAGAAGTCACCTGTTCAAGTGAATATTCATTAACAGTAAATGAATATTCAATTCGCCATATTCAAATCCACATTCATTAACAGTTAATCCACAGTCATTTACTGCAAGCCATTTTGTTCTCAGTGATACAATAGTTTGTTAAAAACTTTAATGTGCCTTTGTCATAGGAGAAGCAATTGAAAAGATGCTGCAGGAAAAACGAATATCTACTAAAATTAATTACGAAGTATTAAAAAGTTTAAATGTAGGAATTAGTTCTAATAATCAAGCACCACAAAGACCTGCAGATTCGCCGTTTGTCTCACCTAAAAAAGTAGATAAAGAACCTTTAACACCGGTTACTGTCTCGTAAGTTATCTTTTTACTTAGCGCGCCAGTAAATTACATTGACTAAATTTTATTCATATGCATAATTGTTATTTAATTATTTTTCGATTGCAGACCCAAGAAGGCATTACCCAAAATCATCGAAAATATTAGAAGAACACCGAACATTAAAACAACTACAGCTAGAAAAAGAAAAGCGTCACAGTCAGATACTGAAACTACAGCAGAACCTGTCGAAGAACTAGTACCTGTAACCGATTGTGATGCTAATAATGAAATTGGTTATTATTTTTACATTCTTGTATACAAAAGCAAAATATAAATTTTAAAATCATCTTATTCTTATATTTATAACAGATGAGGCTGATGATTATATGGATGAAGAAGCAGAGCCAGAGCCAGATCCATCAGAAATGTCAGTAGGGCGGTTACTTGGATGCCAAGACGACGACTATGGATACGGTTACGACGAAGAAGATTATTGAATGAATTACCGATTAATTATTAATAATTATTTTTATTGCTAATAGCAATAGAAGAGTATCTTAAGCTTTTGGCGAACAAAACACATCAATTCAGTGAAGCATTTAACACTGAAAATATTAAGACTGAAAATGCAAAAGCGCGATTTTCTGTTATCAAAACATCTACCTTCCATAGTATTTTATATATGTCGATGTTTCATTAATTTATGAAATGAAAATTGTGATTTTGCTCTGTTGATTCTAATGTCAATATGTATAATATTTATACGTAGTTTGAGAAAGGTATCAAAAAATTTAGAATTGTAAGACAGGACCGTTGTTTGAACATTTTTAGATTTTTTTTATTTTGTCTTATTGTTTCATATTTATTATAATCTGTCTACCTTCTATAGATTCCTTTGTTCAAAAGTTTTACTAGGAAATGAGTTAGTAAAACTCGTTATTGTATGTCGAATGCTAGTTTTATCTTATAACATGCTTACTTTTTAAAAAGCGATTCAATAAAATAAGTTTGAATAGAATATTATTTGAATTTAAATTTGTTTTTCTTATAACCTGGAGTTTTACTGTAATACTAACTATATTTGTATACTATCTGGATTTTTTTTCATAAATATTTGCAAAATTAATATAAGAAATTATTATCATTCTGTGGCGATGAAGACACCTTTCGATCTCTCTGTACTGCAGGTCGGTAAAACAGAGGTTCAAATTGTGAACAAGTACCATCTTTATTTATATAAATTGGGATTTGGTATGTTATGTAGGATTAATCTAAAATGACATTGACAAATGTAAATACTATTTCAAATCTTATTATTATAAATCTTTAAATATTTACTAATAATTTTGATCGTGATTCCCATCTTTCCATATGTTGTATATATTTATATATCTATAGGAAGGTATAAGGCTGGGTGTATACTGTATAGCGACGGTGGCTCCGGGGAATCCCTGAATTTTACTTCAGAGAGTATATCTATATCAGCGAATATATAGATATACTATATCATTGTGAGGGGTACTGTGTTGCGAGATTTCGCCACCGGCCACATGACATGATGCACTCAGCCTGCATTGAAAGAAATATTGGGCTCTAGTTCACCTATCCAAGTAAAACAAAAGACAAGCGGTCGCTCCGATGGTTTGGGCAC